>CANXYI011185128.1:0-11005 GCA_948208565.1 Hura crepitans
TTCTTTATATGTTACTAGATGTCTAGTTTAATTTTAACTTTGCCAAAATAGCATTCTCCTCAGCATACTACATTCTGCCATTCATTGCTCTCAAGGTTACCTTAACTTTTCTACTCAAAGCATTTACCACAACATTAGCTTTTCTTTGGTGGTAATCTATTAAGTAGTTATAATCTTAAATTAGGTCCAACCACCTTCTTTGCCTCATGTTCAATTCCTTTTAAGTTAGAAGATATTTTAGACTTTTTATGGTCTATGTAGATGTAACATTTCTCACATTCCAAGTAGTGCCTCTAAATTTTCAAAGCAAACATAATGGTAGCTAGCTCTAAGTCTTAGGTAGGGTAGTTCTTCTCATGGGGTTTTTGCTATCTTATAGCATAGGCTACTACTTTTCCTTCTTATATCCATACATAATTGAAACCATTAAGTGAGGCATCACTATACACTATAAAATCCTTACCCTACTCGAGTTAAATTAGGATAGGAGCTTCTGTCAGCATCTTTTTCAATTTGTCAAAGCTTGCTTGACATTTGCTATCCCACTCGAATTTAACATTCTTTCTTATCAATTTTGTTAAAGGAGCTGTGATAATGGAAAATCATTTCACAGACCTTCTATAGTACCCAACTAGTCCTAGAAAACTCTGTATCTCTATCACATTCCTCGAAGGTTCCCATTCTATTACTATATGACTTTATTGGGGTTTACCCTAATTCTTTTTTCTACCACAATATATCCTAGAAAAATTACTTTAGTTAGCTAGAATTCACACTTGCTCAACTTGGCATACAGTTGTTTCTCCCTCAGAGTCTACAACATAACCCTAACATGTTGTTCATGTTCTTCCCTGCTCTTTGAGTACAACATAATATTATCAATGAATGCCACCACAAACAAAACCAAGTAAGGTTGAAATACCCTATTTTTATGTACAGGAAAGCTATTAGGGCATTTGTGAGACCGATTAGCATCACTAAGAACTCATAATATCCATATCTAGTTCTGAATGCAGTCTTAGGAATATTAGCTTCCTTAACTCTTAACTAATGATATCTAAATCTCAAATCGATCTTTAAAATACACCTATACCTCTTAACTAATTAAAAAGTTCATACATTCTGGACAAAGGATATTTATTTTTCAATGCCACCCTATTCAGCTATTTGTAATCAATACACAGCTAAAATGAGCCATCTTTCTTCTTTATAAACAACATAAATGCTTACCAAGGTGAAACACTGGGCCTAATAAAAAGCCCTTATCTAGCAAATCTTGTGACTGCCTCCTCAATTCTTTCAATTTAGTAGGTACCACCCTACAAGGAGTAATAGATATAGGGATTGCACCAAGGTACATCTCAATCTCGAGGTTAAATTCCCTCTATTGAGGCAACTCTAATGACTTATCAAGGAATTTAGGGTATATTAGGATCTTTTCAAGGCTGAGTGTGGAGGTATTAGTGTCAATAGCCCAGGCTAGGTATGCCTCACTTCTTTTAAAAATGAGTTGGTATATTGTAATAGGTATGAGTAAAATTATTTAGGAGGTTTCTCTCTCTAGCCACTATCATTGTCTGTCCCTCTCTAGCTTAGAGGGTCAATTTCTTAAGGTTATAGTCAATGATGATTCAATACGCGAATAATTAATTTATTTCCTCTGTAGCATAAATTTCATGCTATAGTAATTTAACCAAATTAACAAGAAGAAATGGTCAATGACTCAACCACAGATAGTGTTCAGATGTTGTTCAAACTTTCACTCTATCCCATATTATTACTAATTTAATCATCTCTACCATCCTACTAATATCTTAGCCGTCTATCATATGCATAGAGAAAGTATATACATGAACCAATAAATGCTAGACTTATTACTACCAAAACTAAAACACTAAGTAAATAAAAGTACTAGTTATAACACTGGAAGTCCCTGTATCTTCATAAGACCTAATTGCATTTAATCTAGTTGGTATATAGGCTTCTGACCCGGTCCCTTGATTATCACTATTAGGTAAGTTACCCTTACCTTGTCTCTATACTCTACTCTAGGGTGCTATTAATACCTAGGCATGAGTAACTTGTGCCTTCCACTGAGGACACTCTCTCCAAAAATGATCCCTAGTTCCACAACTCAAGTACTCTCCCTTTCTACTCATTCAACACTACCCTTATTGTCTTTAGTTGTAAACTCTACAAGTCGGGGTCCATTTCTATTACCGACTAAACTAGGAGTGCTAAAGGCTTGCCAGAATGATGTAAGCCTTTATACAGGAGCCTAACTAGACCACTAAGGCTATGTCTATCTTAGTTTTTGACTCCCTAACTGAGACTAAGCCCTTTTTTTTTCTTCTACTAATCCCAAGAACTGAACTAGTTTGCTCTCGATTGAAAGGCCTCTTCTTTGGTGGTAATAGTGTTAAAGATGTGGGTAACTAAAGTGGTGGTTTAGATACAACATTACCAAGCTCAGCCATAACTGTACTGCTTAGTCTTTGTATGGTAGTAAGAGCATGACTAGCCACTTCCTCTACTTATTCCTTTGGTGGCCTATCGGCCATCTTGAATTACTACAAAAATTACAAAACTTATCAGCCTCTTTACATTGTAGCATAATAGCATAATTAGTCCTAGACTCTAGCACGCATGTAAAATAACTAGGAACATTAAACCTATTCTCTGATACCATTAAATGTGATGTCCTCTACCAGATTCCAAAAGAAACCCAACAGGCGATGTGCTTCCTAGTAGGTTACCCATCTTAGAATTTCTCTAAAGGTAAACTCCTTCACACTTATGGACTATTCTAAAACTCTAGCAGGTATTACGTAAATTTCTAGTCTAATCCTTAAACATGTTCATAAATGGTCTAATAGACTTAGAAAACTAATTTATAGACATTTTACAAGTTACAAAAAATTGGGCAGCACAACGGCTACCCAAGTGACATACAAAAATTTTTTTCCACCTGTTAAAACACTTCTATAGGTAATCATTCCATTTAACCACTATCTAGACCATTTTGGTCTGCCAAACAAACATCAGCACACATCAAACATATATTAGCATCACACACATAGGGCTTTAAGATCACAGTTATCAAAATCTCAAGCAACCAAAATAAACAAAACACTAGTTTATATACATCTCATTCATGTTTTATATACAGAAATAGTAAGTGTTTAAACCCATAGCTACAAAATTTACATGAGTACTACTACTAAAAAGAAAACAACTTTATTTACACTTTAATACTTGTATTGCTACACTGCATAATCATTGAGGGTGGTATGTTTATCCTTGCTACTTGTGCAGCATAATATGGGTACGCTGAGTATAAAACTTAATGGTGAATTTAAACCCTTTAAAATATGCCACATGCATTAACATACACAAGTAAACATAAACCAATGGTCTAGGTGTAGTGTGTAGGGGATATGCTAAGTAAGCAATGCCATTCAATTTATATGCCATGTTTACTTCAAAATTACAAAAATGCCATTCTATTTTATTCCTTAAATTCATCATCATAAGTCATTATCATTTATTCCAGACTTGTATTTTACTCTACATTAATTCCATTCATAAGCCCAAGTTGGTAGACGACACTTACAAACACAGGACTAAAAGGGAATTGTAAAAGTGTGCAGTGGCCCACATTTTGGATTTCTACCACTGCTTCGGCCTAGTCTGATAATAGGGATTAGTTTATAGGAACTTCTTAAGTAAGATAGTGAAAAGTAGGGATCAGTCTATAGACCTCCCAAATCTAGTAAACATATATCATTGTTACACCAAAATCACATTTTGGTCTACCCCAGACACTAGTGTAGTGGCTACTCTAAGGACCTTGACCGCTTCACTGGCCCTAATCTTATAGACAAAAAATAATGCCAATATTATGCTATGCCCCATAGAATAGTGCAAATGGCCTAATTAAGAACCTCAGCCATTGCACTGGCCTAGTCTGATAAACATAAAACCTAGCAGTTGCTAATCCGTAAGTTGACCAATCAACCCATCCAGTAGGCATCTAACTAATGTTTTGTTTGACTTTATTTTATGTTTATTTATTTACTGAACCTTATCTTATAATATTTTTTATCAAAAAATAGAGAATTATTAATCTGTTGAAGCAGTCAGAATTTGCCTTGGATAGTTACAAGTCATTTTATATCCTACTGAATAGTTTACAGGTCCATTCTTCTAATTCTTTTTTTAGTCCATTTCTTAGGTATAGCTAAATCCACTATGAATACAATTATGTCTTGGTATAAGTCCTATTGGGTTCGGGTTTAAAGTCAATTTTAATACCCATGTCATTAAACTAATTTCCATGGATAATTTTAAGTCAATTTCCTTATTTTCGTACACTATTATAAGTTCAAAATAGGCTTTTCCTTAGGTATTTTCCCGTGCCAATCTCTTCCATAATTTTGTAAGATTTTAGGCTCACAAGCCATGTCCCCTTACACCTCCAAAAAGATGTTATAGATGAGTCCAATGTTCATTTAAAATCAACACGAAAAATGCTCTAATAAGGATCCCATTTCATTGCAATTTCAAGTTCTAATTTAAGCCATTTTGACCACTTTAATTCAAGCTAACTCTAGGTTAAGATCGGCCTTAATGTCACATAAATTTTCTTGCCATTATTTTTACATTTTCTTACCACATTTCTTACATGATTATACATATTTAATGTTAGGTCTACACTAAACCTTACATGTTCGTTATGCCATACTACAATTACATATAAGTCATGCCATTTTTATGTACACCAGACCTAATTTACCTCCTACATCCCTCCTGGTCAAGCTATTTATTAACTTTACACATTCATTTCTTCATTAGTTATCACATATACATACCTCATGCAATTGTCTTAGTTTCTATATACACGAACATACTTTAGATTATGCTTCACATGCCATTACCCTCCTTTAGAGGTATTTTCTCTTGCATGTTTCTACCTACCTACATATTACTTTGTCATGTTAACCACCTATCTATGCACATTCTTTTATTTCCATAAAGTACACACTTACACTAATTCAATCAATATACAAGTAGCTTATTACACACAACACACACTACATGGCCATACTAAGGCTCACCACTCGTGACTATTTCCTCACCACTACACACATATTGGCTACCATTCTAACAAATAAAAGGATAGGAAACAAGAAGAAAACCATTTAAGATAGCCCCTATATGCACCTAGCTAGTACTACCCCCTTTCATACATAAATTTCTATTAAAAGACAATTAATATTCAAGTGGCATACCTCAAATAAATTAAATTCACTTACCTCTTCAAGTTTTTGTAGCCCTCCCACACTTTTACCCACTAGACGTGGTTATGAAATCCCTCTTCTCCTTGAATTTTTATCCCACACACTACTCTTTAAAGTTTACCTTAAAAGTCATGTATAGCTGCAATTAAAATTCTAACATTATAATTAGTCCAAAGAGAAGAGGAATTATTGGAAACAGAAATTAAGGAAGGAGAAAAACTGACTTAGTCTAAGAACTTGCCTCATGCCACCTTAAAGGCAACTTAACTTTAAGTTATTTTCTTCAACACTTAGGAAGAGCTATGGCTACCAACTACTTCATGGTTTAATTCATATACATTTAGTATGATTTTTAGTCAGAATTTTGTCAAGAAAGATAGAGGAAATTAGTCCTAATAATGGAAAAGGCTTATTAGAACTTATATGGCAGTAACATCGAATGAAGGAGAAAGACAAATAGAGATGGGTGGTAAGGGCCTAGTAGCAATTGAGTGGGGCTTGCTAGGCAACTTTTCTAGGGTAGCAAACGGTAGAGCTGGGGTGCCTTGGGTCATGGTACACAGCACCCGAGGGCCCGGAACCTCGATTTTTTTGAGAATTTCAGCTGAAACTTTGGAGAATTTTAAAAATCTCTTAGATGTCAAAAAAATTCTCTTCTTTATTCCTAAAATCCTTACTTAGGTCTAATTAGAGGCTTCTAAAATTTCACAGCAAAATTCCTTTAGGATGTAGGTGAACAAAATTCTCAAGAATCTCAATTTTTTGGTAGGATTACGGGAAATTTTAAAATTTCAGCCTAACCTCTAAAAATCAATGTGTTTGCTTTAAAAATCCTGAAATACCCTTATTTAAGGGCACTCAAAATTTCACAACCAAATTTCTTCAGGAGAAAGGCTAGTAAAATTCTTGAAATATCTCAATTTTGCTAAAAATTTTGAAAAACCCCTAAACGACCTTGATAGATTAAAATTCCTTCTTTGTTTGTCTAATTACAATTTCTAACCTTATGGGTAAGGTATTTTAAGTTCGTTCAAGTACATTTCAACTCACTCCTAGATCGGCTCTATTTGAGCCTACGGCCCATTAAATTACAGCCTAAAATAATTTATTGGTTTTTCTAAATCTTTAGATTAAGTCTTTTTCATCATTTTATGGCCATTCAAAGTTTCATGACCTGTACCTCCTGCCTAGGGCTCATGATAGTGATCTGGCATTCCAAGAACACTTTTTGGCCCTGGTGATACTAGTAATGAAGCCTCGACTTATGGGCATTATAGAATGAAAGGAAAGTAAAGTCCTAGGTTTGTTAGTCCATATGATGTAACAGAGTGTGTGGGACTAATAGCTTACAGATTAGCTTTACCTTTTGAACTTTAGTAGATTCATGATGTCTTGCACATATCTATGTTTAGAAGATATAGATTGGATACAACAGATATGCTATTTGTGGAAAAAGTTATGATTTCTCCATATTTGTTGTATGTAGAAGGATCAGTAAGAATTTTGGATATAGAGGTAAAAGAGCATTAGAATAAGACCGTACCCCTAGTGAAAGTTCTTTGGAAGCATCATGGAATAGAATAAGTCACATGGAAAATAAAAGATCAGATGAGAGAGCAATAACTGTAATTATTTGAGCCATGTAATGTCAAGGATGAAATTTCTCTAAAAAGAGGAAGAAACGTGACGCCAAAAAAATTCAAGTGTTATGAATAGTATTTCCTGGAAAGTTAATAGTGTTTTCCAGAGGCTAGGAGCACTAATTCTATTGATTAGAAGCATTAATTATAGCATAATTTTGAGTGAAATTTTAAGTCAAAACAAATTTGTTTAGGTGGTTAAAAATGATAGTTAAGTTTTATAGTAGTGTCACGTGAATAGTGACCTAGTTTTAGTTGAATCATAAAATATTCAAAAAGTTGCATAGAAAATTTAGGAATTAATACAACCTAATACTCAAAAATTCTAATTAGCATATTGGCACTAGAATTCAAATTTTTAGAAATTAGGAAGTATTTTTACTAAAATTAGGTAACATTAAAAATTATGTTTTTAATCAGTTTTTAATTTTTTGAGCACAAATTTTTAGAGGATTTTGAGGCCTGAATTATTGTCAAATATAGGCCTCTCTAATGTTAAAAATAAGGAAAGAGAAATAGGAAAAAATGCTATAAAAGTGTCAAACTGCTGGTCGAAAAAGGAATAGTGATTCTTTATCCTACAATCAGCAGCCGATGCCTCTAAGGAGAAGGGATAAGCCATTTTTACTCCTCCAAGCTTTGATTCTTACCTAATTCTTCCATATAAGCCTTGAGTAAGAGTCTTCACCACCTGAGAAGTCATTTGCATTATGATTTCTCTGAAAAATGAAGTAGTTGTTCCAAATTTTTGCCTTATTTAATAGTAACCAAAAATTTTTTAGGTAAGTTTTTTTCAATTCTAACATTTTTCCTAGGTTCCTCAAGTGCCCAAGAGTCAATATATATGGTTGGTTTTTATATTCACTGCTATCATGATTTATTACAAATTTTTATGAAACCAATCTATAATAACAGTTAAGGAAGTGCACAAAACCTAAGATAAAGGTAGGAGAAAGGTGTGAGTGGGTCGCGAGAGTATGTTGTGACTTTTTTGGTATGTGTAATTGATATAAATTGTGTACATTTAGTTATATTCTATAATTTCTATATTATGTCATAAATTATAATTATGAGTTAAATGTATAACTAATGCATGAATGAGCTTTTAAGGCTATTAAATGATGTAAATGATTTATGATAAAGTTAATTATGATGGTAAGTGGATGACATAAATATGGGTTGATGTTATATGGTTAATGGAAATACAAGTATATGTATGTATGTGTATGTAAATAGGTATATGCTTTAAAAAATGTATTGTATACATAATGTATAATGTTAAATGATTATGAGAACACTAGTTATGATGATGAATACATGTGACATATGTTGGAGCCTTAGAAGGCATGGTGGCCAAAATGGCCATGTAAGGTTATATATTTATATGTTGGGTTACATATGCATATGTATGTATGTTGACAACCTATATGTGTGATATATATGAAGTGTGTTCCTAAATTATTGTAAATTGCTATGTGGAATAATGGCTAGAAGGATGGATGGCAATATGGAGGGGTGAAGGGTATTATGGCTGAAATGGCCATGTGTCTTGATGTCGTGTGTATGTTAATCCCATAAGCATATATGTGTATGTATGCATTGTAAAATTTGTGTTATGGATGATGATTAATTATGAATGAATGAAAGTGACTAAATAAAAGATGATTAGTATTTTAAAAGGGTAAGAAATATAATAGCCAACGGCTTAAGAGCATGTGTGAATATGTGTACTATGGTATATAATGCATGAAAATGATAATTGATGATTGTGCATTAGCTAATTGGTTTTAGGTATGTGAAGTTAAATATAAGAGGTTATAATGTGCATGTTATATGCATTGGTGATTATGTTATTATTTGTTTTTATGTGTATGCCTACGTCATGATAAACATAGGATAAATATATACAATTGGTGGACTATATATAATGGATGAGTTATAATGTGCTTAGTTCATATTATCTTTACATTATAGTATAAAAGAATAAAAAGTGCAAAAATGTATTCTTTTAAAACTTAAATGTGTAATATGGTACATTTATGAGGAGGTATGAACATTATGAGGCATACTACTTTATTATAATACCTATAGCATGTTCATGATATGTATGACATGCAAGTAATGACATAGGAACTTTAAGGGCATGTGATGATATATCAATGAATATAGTGTTTGTACATGAGCTTATATGTCGTGTACCTATATTATGGCAAATATAGATGTAATAAATATAAGTGTAGCGTTCAATATAAAATTGTGATGAGATAACATGGTCATTAACATATACTTGTAAAAAATTAGTGTATGGCATTAATTATGTGTGTGGTATGTCATAAAATTGTAATAAGATTATAATTTCACCTTTTGCCTAGTTTAGTCCTCTGTTGGCTAAATAAATTTAATAAAAAAGATTATTAAGTAATAATAATATTATGGAATTAAAGATAATTTATTAATAGCGTATACAAGTAAACAACCTAGTCGATTAGGTAGATCTATCGACTAGGATTCATGGCAGTTGCTAAGGTACCTTAGTAGCTTTTGTGTTATGATGCATAAACCTTCTTATTACTTTTTGAGTCTTAATCTATGGGTCTGATGTGTTGATCTTCATATCTTATTTCAAACCTTTGTGTTTGATGCGTTTTAATGATATGTTTTTTTGAGCTTCGAGTCTGATGTGTATGGGGCCTATATGGTTTCGAGGGCCTAGGTGGTCTACTGATACTTTGTTATTCATAATGTTATAGCTTCTAGTGTACAGGCTTAAATAATGCATATTAATGAATAATTAAAATGTGAATTTAATATATGACATGTTTAAAAATGATGCATAATGTATAATTACTATTAAGCAGCATATGCATGTTTTATACCATATTATTACAGTTATGTATAATATGTGTCACATATCATGTTACAATGGAAATATTCATATTTCCTATATTAATAAATGATGTTAATTGGCATATTTATCTAAGTTTCATTAGCCACACCACTAAGCTATTACTTAGCGCATCATTTATTTTTGCGATGTATAGGTAAGGTGACAATTTTAAAAAGCATGCCTTGGATTGTTAAGTTTATAAGAGAGATTCTTTTGGTGCATTTTGGTATATTTTTGTATCTAAATTTTATGTTCTATAGTTAGTGGCACTTATATGGATGTAATTATGGGGAATGGGAACTAAACAATTTAATTTGTCAATTTTTTGGATTTCACAAGGTCTGCAATATTTTTAAAATTGATTTTTGATGCGTGTTGACTACATGTTGAAATATTTTTTTCATACTTTGAGTTATTGTGCTAATTAATGGATTTGGACTAATCAGAAGGATCACAAGTGTTGAAAATGATGAGAAAAAGTTTTAAAACTATTTTCAATTATGCAAGTTACTGTTCAAATTTGGGAAAGTGTCCTGATACAACTGTTATCTACTAGACTTTTGACACGAGTATTTTAGAAATATGGATGATAACTAGTTTTTGAAAAAAAATTTGTAAGCCCATATTTTTTAAAAAATAAATTTTTGTTAGGAATTTTTTAAATGGATTATCAGGATAAGAGTTTAGATAGCGCATTTGTGTTTATATCTCTTTGTCGAGTTCGCAATCAATTGATGTTCAGATTGGGTAAGGGATGTCACATAGATTGCTTCATCCTATAGTAATACTAGATTAGAAATGGGATAAAGTCATAATGAATTTCATGGTTGGGCTACCTATGACAAGAAACAAGTGTGATTTAGTATAAGAGGTGGTAGATAGATTAGCCAAGTTGGCATAATTTAAATAAGTAATGATAGATTATACCTTGAAGAAGTTTACACAGCTATACATTGATAAGAGAGTAAGGTTTCATTGAGTGCCATCTTCTATTATATCTAATAAAGATCGAAGGTTCACATCGAGGCTTCAAAAGAAACTACACAATGCCTTAGGCACTTAACTGAGCTTTAGCATTGCATTTCATGCACATATGGATGGTTGGTCAGAAAGGTTTATTCAAATGCTTATGGACATGTTAAGAAGTTGTGCTATTAAGTTGAAGGGAAGTTAGGATT
>CANXYI011185284.1:0-11046 GCA_948208565.1 Hura crepitans
TCACCCAAAAATTCTTACTTTCCATTAGCCTAAAGCCAACATAAATTAGGCCACTTAAAAGGCCAAACAATAGGCATGCTTGCCACATCATGTAATCACATCATAATAGCCTTTTTTAGGCACATTTCTAAGCCATTTCTAACTTCACATTTAGTTCAAAGTTATATTTCATCTTAAGCCAATATTCAAGTTTATTTATTAAGCCTGTGCTTGCCTTTTTAAGATACATTTTAATCATTCATTTTATACTGTGCACATTACATACAATTAGATAGATTATGTCAAACTATTTAGGCCATTTCATGTTCATTATGTTAGCCTTGCTTACATATGCTCATTACATACACTTAGCCAAGGTTTTCTTGTTATTTTCTTGACTTATCTCTCGAGTACCTTTAGCCTTAATCATGTATTTTCATAGTATTCATCACACATTTAACTATTTATCTGTAGCCTAAATGCATTTTTACACATATATACCTATTTTCATGCCATCTATGACAGTTTATAGATGTTATATGCCTCAACAATAGCTTAATAATCATTTATCCATACACTAATCAATCCTACCACATGCCATAGTATCATTTCATACATTATAAGCCTAATATACCTGCCACACATTTATCATACCTAAAACAAGCTCTCAACCACAAGTAACTATATGTCCTATTCATGCTTTTGTTCTCCAAATTTATATACACATGTTATTACCCCACCTAAGCATGCACACACATACACATTGCCATCATGCTCACCTAAATGCTACCTTAATCAACATATACACATATTTTAACCCCCAATACCTATCAACCAACATGCATTATATATCCTCACAAGTCATTCATCATTTATAACCACTTAATTGGCATACACTTAGGCTAAATTCACTAAGAACTCATTAAGCCCCACATTATACTCAATTTAACTCTAACATAGCCATATTTAGAACCAATTTCAACCTTGAAAATTTAGACTCATCAAATAAATACTGGAATTCACTTAGCTTAATCACAAGAGAAGGATTTCCCAATCCAATTCAAGCCTTCACAAACTAAGACTTCCAGCCCTCTTCCATGGAAGAATCTCCTCCTTTTCTTCAAGCCAATTGTCTACCAATTGCCTTAAAAACTATACAAACACATTTCATTTGGTCCCAAGTAGTCATAGGTAGCCATTCCTATTCAAAAAGCCCTTACAAAACCCAAGAAAATCATGAAGAACTCACCTTGCAAGCTTACTACCTTTGCTAGAATATTGTTTGACCTTTCTCCCTTAGATGAATTTTTATTAATTCTTGGAAGCTCTTTTTCCAATGATTCATTTTACCTTAAATTCCTAACACATAGGGATGAATTTAGGTGAAAAGAGCTTTCTAGAAAAGCTTGGAGAAGAGGATGAAAATGGTAGTAAAGGAGATAATTTTCTTCTTTTGTGTGTGGATTTTTCCATTTGTCACCTTATTTTGACATGTGTAATAGCCCTTAAGCTAGCTGGTTAGGAATGAATGGGTCCCACGACCTCTCAAACCATCCTGAAATGGCCCGATTTTGACAAAACTTTTGTCAAATTTGTAAAAATCATAGGGACCTCAAAAAATTATGTCATGTATTTTAAAATTCCTTATGTAATCCCCTCTACATGCTCATAAATTTTTGTAGCTAAATTCCATCGATAGGGTAGTTTATAGATAGATTGCCTTGATTTACGTGCTAACCTTGAAAATTATAAGAATTTGCAAATGACCTTGAAATTCAAAAATTTTTTCAATAATGGACTCAACGGAATTTTTAAGCTTCAGGGTACGATATTTTTGGGTCCGTTCTGGCACATCTTGGGTCATTCTCAGCCTTACTCAGTTTAACCCCACAGATAAATAGTTTATAGTCTGAAATGAATTATTGGTTTTGCTAAATTTTTAAATTTTACCTTTTTCATCAATTTAAAGCCCTTCAAAGTTTCACAACTAGTGTTGTTTCCTCGATTCTCATGCAAGTGACCCAGCACCTCGAGCACACTTCTCAAATCTAGTGGCACTATTCATGGAGCCTTGATGCATGAGCTTTACAACCAAAGTAAAAGTATTCAAAACACTTTGAGGCATGAAACTAACACCCATGGAAAGCTACTTACTAATTTGAAATGTTCTATTAGATGATAAATGCTTTGAAGCATATCCAGTCATTTCAAAAAGGTACTAGTCTTGATTAAATTAATCATATCCCAAGCCTTAACTGATTGTTTATAAGTTGAATTCAAAATAAAAGAAAAAGAAGCTCACTAGGTTGAAAACCCATAAAGGGTGGCCTAGGTAAAAATTATAGCATACCTCACTAGATTGAAAAACCACAAAGGGTGGTCTAGGCAAAAATTAGACATAAAGAGAAAATATTTTGTTGAAAAATCTTCAGACCAACAAAAAATAAGGGTATCGTACTTTACAGTCACATACATTTTGCATGCTCTATCACTTGTTCATCTTAATCATTCATTCTTTAGCCATATGTGCTTAAATGCTCTTCATAGAGAATTGACATTTTGCCCAAATGTTAGCTTCACCACCAATCACCTCAACATAACCTTCTCAACATCTCATTTTAATCGATTTCTTTAAACCTTCCCTAGCTTTTTCACTACCATAACTTGACATGTTTTTTCTTAAGATATCTCATTCATCCTACCATTTCATACCTTCAAACCCAAGTCTTTCCTATGATGAGTTTAAGAGGAGATTGATCTCAATAACACATTTACTAGTTCATAGATTTGCTCACTCACATTTACTCATACATATTCTAGGAAAAGATAACCATTTGCCTATACATACAGCTGCCTTTACCAATCACTCATTATAAGAAAAAGTGCATTGATCATTCAACCTACATCTACTTTCATCATTCATACATCATAAGAAAAGACGCTCTCATCATTCATACATCTACCTTCACTATTCATTCACTCATTTAGGAAAAAAGTTATATTCATAATCTAGCTACTAGTGCATGCATCCATTCAAATTCCTTACTCATTTGAGAAGAGAATAAGCAAAAACATATGCATCACTACATTTATCATAAATACATCATTCATTATTCAGTCAAAAACATACCATACCATATTCCTTCATATTGAAGAGATTAGGAACCAATACGCATATCATTCTTTCAATCACCAATATCACTAAATTTATTCACTTATATCAATTTATGACATAATCACATCAAATTATTCAATCACCATATTCATTCGCTAGAGTAATCTTATTCATAACCTTTATGTTTCCACTCTCATTCATCTAAGGTGGGATAAAATGCATCCATTCATTTGAGAGAAAACTAGGTTATATCCAATCAGAAAACACATAATACATTTGCACATGTGTTAGCTTGTTCACATAGTTACATTAAGTAGGCATAAATGTATCTAACATTAGTTGCATACTTCAAGAACATAGCATATGCACACATGCATTATCAAAAAGAATCATGTTTGCATGTAATAGTTTGAACATGCATCATCATTCATCATTTTGACATAAACACCTTATCTAGACATTAGTTGTATAGCACACATAGCTTATGAACACACAAAAAAAAGTAGCTTGCACATCATTTAGAAGTTACATTCATTTGCACATTATGGGAAAGATTCATTCATTTATCTAAAGCACAAACTTACCCATGTAGGGCACTATATTAGTATCAGCCCATAATAATTTAAACGTGTACATCTCTTAACGCACAACGACATGCATTAGCAACATATGTTTATCAATTATATGCACTTAGATACTCTTAAACCTCTAACTCATACATCAATCATACACATACATCATACATAATGCATGTGTAAATGATGTCTTACACATACTTGGATGATATTAATGTCTTTAGCACAGATATAGTTCAAACCAATTCTTCAAACCTATCACTAGATTTTGTTCGATTAGCTTTTAGCTTATCTAGACTAATCACTAGATTAATTTAATCAACTTTTAACTTATCCAAACCTATCATTAGATTTAATTTAGTCAGCTTATCTAGACTTATCACCAAAATTGATTAGGTCATCTTTTTATCTTATCTAGACTTATCACCAGATTTGTTTTGATTAGTTTATCTAGACTTATCACCAAATTTTGCTTAGTCAACTTTAAACTTATTCAGACTTATCACTAGATTCAATTTCATCAACTCTTATAAACTTATCATAAGATTTGGTTCCTTCCATCTACAACTTACAAACTTGAAGGCTAGCAGGCACCCATATTTAGTGTAGATTATCTTCACATATAGGTGAATAGCCACTCGTGTTTAATGTAGTTCTTTTTAATTTAATGTTTTGATCTCCCATGGATGCAAATAGGCTTCTATATTTTATATAGGTAACTTTTAGAGTTTATCCATGTAGAAACTTTAGAAGTAAAGGCAAGCTCAGATCTTTTCACTTCACCCAAGGATGAGCAAGCACCCATATTTGGTGTAGTTTATCTTCACAATAATAGTTCTTTTTTAAAGGGAAAAAGTAATTCAATTTTAGCTAGTGTTTACAATAATTTAGAGGCAGGCATCCATATTTGATTTAGCTTCTTTCTAGGTAAGTATAACTTTAGGTACTTTGATGTGCACTATTGCTTTAGCATTTCACAGCACACACCAAATTAGGGGTAACTATAGATGCTTAGATTTTTTTATCTAAAACTTTCCTATAGATTTAGACTTCGATTCAACCTAAAAAAGCTCACAATGTAACCCGAATTGTAGAAAAATTGGGAATCCGTGTCAAAAGTAGAGGACTTTTTGGGCCTATGATGATAACTAAAGACAGGCTTAAGCAACAAGGCAAGTAACCTAGAGCACTAGTCTATATAGACCATCCTAGTACATGGACTACCAAGAAAAACCAAAAGCCTATGTCTATATAGACTAACATAGACTCAGCATAAAACCAAGCCCAAGCCCATGAACTACCTAAGGGAACCCAAAAGCCTAAGTTTACATAAACTAGCAACTAAAGTCCATATGGACTTACTGATGAAAAGCTTTTAGAATTGTAATCTTCCTAGTTAGACTCTAATTCCTAATCCTAGTAAGGTTCCTCCTCTCTCTCTATAAGAATACTCCTTAAAAACCATATAAATACCCCTTCCATCAATTTATTTCACCAACCAATAATCATTAACAATAAACCTAAAATTTTGGGAGTTTAAAGTGAAGACTCCATAATAAGATTCACTTTTTTAGTCTTAAACACTTACTAAATTAATTATTCTTCTAAAACTTAATATTTGTCTTATTGTTGGGAGCTTATATACAACATAAAATCTTAGGTCTCTATTTGTATTCATCTATATTCATTCATGTTGCATCTATAAACTTACAATCTCTTATGGTTAATCACATATGAGTTAATTATATGTAATTCCCACATTGATTATAGGAGCAGGTTATTATTTTAAATTATTTCAATTATATGTAATTACTTATTAAAATGATGTAACCATTCTATAATTAACACTCTAATTATAGAAACTTATGTTAATGTATGATAAGGTCTGTATGGACTTAATATATTGATATGTGTATGATTTGATGTCCGTTGGACTAATGTTTGATAACAATTTTTTTTTTACTTTATCTACTATATTTCAACATATTATGCTTACCATGTTGAAATGATCATATGTTGTTATCATATTGTATGATTATTCTATTCATTAATATACATATTGTTGATATTTTGGAATTAATGCATAGTTCTCATAGAGTCCCTTTCCCTAGGAGTGTAGTCCATATAGTTATATATTATAAAATCCAGTCCTCATGAATATTTGTATTTATATTCATGTTTTCCTTTGCATGATTAATTCACCATTCTCTTAGTTATAATAATCATTTAGGCATGCATCATGATCAGTCATGTTTATATCACATAAGTTGTTATCATTCAATTTGGTATTGTTCTTAAGTCCTCAGGGATCATTATTTATGGTACTAACATTTCTTTTTGACTCACATAAAGTGACCTTTCTTATTAGGTAGGAGGTCTAGATGGACATATTATTGATGATACATCGTAGTCCACTCAAACTTAGAATAGAGCCTTAAAGAGTCTACGCAAACTTGATGACAAAAAGGTGGGATCTAATAGCTTACTCTCTATTTGTTTATTAAGTTATGTACCTTTTATTCTTTTAACTATTTTGGGTTGTAATAGGTAATTTAAGAACCTGTTTTACATGTGAAAAGCCTAACCTCATGTTAATAGTTTTCTATCCATATAATTGGTGTTTTCTTAATAAAATGACTTCGATTTTTCATTAATAAAAGTCATGTAAAAATGTATTTTAACAATGGCCAATCTCCTAGAGATGGGAGTTAGGCAATTATAGTTAATTCTTATGAAATTATGGGTAGTTGTTAAGTCAAACAAAAACTAATGAATGTCCCAATTTATGAATGTCCAATATACACTAGTGCGTATTTTAAATTTCAAATATTGCAATTTATTCTCTCTAAGTGAAAAGGTGATATGAATGCGTTAATTATAATGCTTGCTTACATGATAAGGGATTAAGAAATGTTAAAATATAAAGAAAGGTATATCCTTAGGGAATTAATTGGATATGATTTTTAACCCTTTTTAGGCAAAAGTTTAGTGGTGCTAGTACAAAGATAAGTGGTGACTCCAAACACTAACCACCTAATCCTTCATAAAAATACAATAAATCTCCACATGATTTAAACCTAGTTAACAAAACAAGTCTTTTATAAAAATATGGGTTAACAAAAACTTTTCAAAATCTTGGTTCAATCTATATTTGAGAATTTTCATGTCAATAATTTGATAGAATAACAGCTATACTAGAACACTATCCCAAGTATGAATAGTAACTTATATAATAAGACACTTTACTATAAATAGTTTTATCTCATTACCTAACTCTTGTGATCCTCCAGATCACTCCAATCAATCAGCATCTCAAAACACAAATCATTCAATAAGAAGAATATACAAAGAAAATAGTTTAAAATTGACTTTAATAAAGTTACAAACTTTTGAAAACCCTAATTTACATTTCCATACAATTCAAGCCCACTTTTTGCAATAATTACATCATATGAGTGCTTTACAACTATATATCACATAATTTAGGTATATGTGCAAAAATATACCAAAAGAATCACCTTCTCTTAATAAACTTGATGATACGAGACTTTACCTTAAATTATGTAAGTACCTATGCATCACAAAAAAAGATGATGCACTAAGCAATAGTTTAATGATGTAATCGAAATAACTTATTCAATCATACCATGAAACATTATACATTACAAATGAAATATAAACATTCATTTTATTACTTGATATGCAAAATTATACAGAATGTACATATATGTGAAAACTTGGCATAAATCATAGACAATAGACATTATAAATATGATACCCCTTACTCGGTTTAGCCATTAGTCAATCGCCAAACTCGATGAAAAACTACGCACATAACATGCTATCCAATCTCTACTTATTTATTTATCATACTTGATTTTAAACATAAAAATATGAGTTTTTAAAAACTTTTCAAAATCTTAGTTATTTATTCAAATTTTAGAATCCTTATGCCAAAATTTTGATAGCATAATAGGTAAATTAGGCACTATCCTAAAATTTGAATAGTCAGCTATAATCAAGGAAAACACCACTAAAATATTTCACAATCATTTCCCTATCTCTATGATCCTTCTAATCACTCTAAATCAACAATCAACACAATCACTGTGTCAACCTCAGGAAGAGACAATAATCAAGCATAAAATAGTTTAAAGCATTTAAAATATAGTTGCAAAACCATATATAAGTTACAATTATAAAAACAATATTTTTTAGGCCTAAGACTAATTACATCTAATATAAGGGTGCATTTTTCCTATATATATACATCTCATAATTCAACAACATATAGTAAAATATACCTAAATAATGATATTCTCTTACTTGTTTAGATGTCCTGAGTCTTAGTCTTAATCATCCTTCTGACTAATGCATCACAAATGAAATGATGCACTAAGCAAATTGCTTTGTGGTGAAAACGAATGAACTCATACAATAAAGCCACATCATTATTAGACATAATCATTTTCTCATTGTCACAACATGTATAAGCCATAATATGTAAAATGCTACGTAACCATACACAAGCTAAAAATCAATAAAAAATAATTTAAATCACATAATAACATGGATAAAGTAATTCACATGCAAATCTAGTAGTTTTATGTATAATGAAAAGTCCATTATTAAGCATTTCATAAAGTTACTACTAATTGCCCATGTGACCAAAACTCATGTCCTATGGATAATGGGCGTAAACAATAAATACGACTTCCATAAACCTAAAAGTCAATTTACCAATGTAGAACTAAAGATTAAACATAGCATGAAAGCTATTACAACCATTTAGGAACTCAAAATTCATTTATCAATGTGGATCCAAAGATCAAACATATATAGGCTTTTGGGTTAGACTCAAAGTGAACCTAGAGACCAAAAACATCAAAAATCACTGTAGTGCCCTAGCAGCTGCTAATGTACCCCTAGTTAATCGATTAACCAATCAGTCTATGTTGCACCCTTCATCCGATCCATACACTGAACCTAAATGGGGGACGCGTACATGCAAAATGATATCCATTTTTGTTACCCAAAACAACTTTAAATTTAAAACTTTTATATAAGAAAACATTTCTTAACTCAAATATGAAATAAAACATTAAAAACCTTTTGGCACTCATATCAAGGTAAACACTTGGGTAATCGTGTCAAAATTTTGTTAGCATAACGATTGTACCGGGACACTTTTTTAAAATTTTACCTGTTTAAAAACACATTTATAACATCAATAATCTCATCTGTAACTCAATGGGTCCTCTTAACCCTCTAAACACCACACAAAGCACAATGAGCCTTAGGCCCTCCACAAGTGACATGCTTACATGCAAACTCATTAATCAACATACAAACATGCGAGAACCAGAAAAGCAAAATCAATAGTTATAATATATAAGTACAAAAACCGACTACAAAATACAGATTAGACTTAATCCCTAAGGGATCACAAGAGCACACTATCTATTAACCATTACATTTACATCACAATTACTATGACAAAAATTACAAAAATACCCATGTAGGGATTATCTTTATGTCTCCTGATATGTAGAAGCTTTAGCTCAAATCTGCTACCTTATTACCTACACATCACAAATAAGCAATACACTAAGTTTTTGCTTAGTTATGTAATCACTTTAACTTGTAAAAAGATTAGTTTTAGCATGCCCATACATGCACATAAGCCATTTTTGGATTTAATATCGCAAAAATGCATTGTTGGTGTCTTATATTCAACCATGCACATTTTAATCAGAAATAATGCATTTTGATAGCATAATTACTCAAGCACTATATAAATACCAAATAACCACAATTTATTTGATATAATGCATGACGCATATAAAGTCATGATCTTTATTGTATTTTTATCAACATATTATAATATGCATTTCAAGGAATCATAACATACATGTTTTTCGAGTCATAATACCCTTATTTACTCATATACTTATATATCCACATCATAATCATAATTACATAATTTGTAGCCATGTGAATAATAATAATAATAATAATAATAGTAATAATAATAATAATCATCATCATATATAAACACCTTAAAACTGATTTTTATGTCATTTGCCTTACTCATATCCATATGTCACATATTAATGCCATTTAACATATAATTTCAAATTATGCATTTTTTAGTCTTTTTAATTTGTTTAACTTATGCCTATATCAATAAGATAGCAAACCAAGACTGGATAATAGAATTACTTAGGCCTAAGGCACTCGTACTCATAGGTATATATACTTAGACCCAAAGGCTCTCACATCCATAGATGCATTTCACTGAGGCCCGAAAGCTCTCACATACACAGATGTGTAAACAAACTTAAGCATATAGGCTCTCATGCCTATTGGCATGTAAATCAATAACCCGCAAGTCTCATACCCAAAGATATGCTAGCTGCTAGTACAAATCCTAGTTGACCAGTCAACCTATCCAAACTAGGTTGTCTAACTATATAGGCATCATTAAAAATGTCATTATGTGTCAAATTAACCAATTTCACTTTTTATATTGTTATATTACTTAAAATCACCATTGTCCTCATTGCACCTTTGCATGGACTACATGTATACATATGGCCAACATAGACCTATCGATGTCCATTACACCCAAAGGATCCGTTTCCTAGGTGTAATGGCATCGAATCACAACAACATTTCTATATGCTACATAAAAACTGAAATATCATTTTAACGATCATTTCATGGCATTTTCAAATATTTGTATTCAAATGGTCACTTATTACCTCTTCAAGATCTTATAACACATATATCGTGCTTATATGTCAAAATTTCATTTTAAGCATATTAGCACATTGCATTCATGCACATATGATATTTTCTCATCGATAAGAACATGTATACACACATTATTGCACTTATCATTTCAAGTAGGCATAATGTAACACACTTGTATATCAATTCATTTCATGGTATTTTGTTACTCTCTATATATATTCACCACATAATATACATGAAACACCCCTATCGGGTCCCTGTAGAAACCCGATAACCGGTGCACCTAAAATCCTGCTTTTCTCCTTGTTTGTGTCATAATCATATTCCTACTTTAGTCTCATTCCTTACATTCAGTCTCACTATAAACCTTAAGTAACAAATCACACAAGTATTCATTCAATTATGGCAAAGTTGTTCATATATAAAAAAAATTTGACTTTACATAAATTACAGAACCACAACAGCCACTAAGCATGTTGAATACATAACCTACAGTTATTACATGAGTGCCATTACACTGATAAAATACATTTCCATATATTTATACTCCGCTGCTACACTGCACCCGTCTCGAGGCATCTCCGCTATTCCTGTTTACCTGCGCACCAAAACATTGGTACG
>CANXYI011185407.1:0-15324 GCA_948208565.1 Hura crepitans
AATGCTTTATGATTTGAAAAACTACTTTCTAAATGCAAAGTATTATACACCAAAAAATATAAAAAAAATAATAAAAAGAAAGAAAAGAATAAATTAGGCAAATTCTTTGAAAAGGGAAAGAAATTGTGGTCGGTGGTGGAATGTTCAAATCTCTGTGGCGGTTACTCCGACTCCTATATAAACAGATTAAATATTTGTAGCCTGAAAATAAAGTCTTATATTTCTTCTTCTCCAAGTTCCTCTGGCTCGCATTTATTCTCCTCTCTCCTACGCATCATTAGGGTTTCTTCTTCCGCTCCAAGCTCTCGCTCTTGATAACGGATATGGTAAAGATCGTTACTTTTTGTTTCTTTCCAAGAAGATTGTATAAAATAAGAATTGATTTTTAGAAAGTATTATATTTTCCTGTTTTTTATTATGCATCAATTTCTGGTTAAGGTTTTGGCTTTGGCGGTTGATTTTGACCCGTGAATTGTTCCCATATGTGGTATTGTGTTAATTTCAGTTAGATCATGGAATATCAACCATGAGGGTTCCTGCTTTCTTAGTTGTTACCTGTTAGTATGGGTCAAGGACTGGCATATCTGATACAGAAGCACTGAATTTTACGACTATAATTTGATTCTCTCGAGTTCCAGAGAAACAAGAAAGACTAGAAGAATGATTTATGTTATTGGTTTCATTTATTATACTGCTGCACTCCACAATTCCCAGATTTGATTCCTTTCGTGGATGTGTTGTTAAGTTTTCATATTTCTTTGTCCATTCTGGGATAACTTTAACAGTTTAGTGCGGTTATGATCGGTGTCAGATCTTTGTTCCAAATCTGTTCCTTCTAGCACCTTTTTATTTAGACCATCAATTAGGTTGAAGATGTTGGTTTGAATCGACCTCCTATTTGTATTGCCCTCTTTTGTAATGCATTTTCCTTGGTGAGAAGGGCCAAGAATGTTGATTCTCATAGCACCTAAAGGTCACATCCCATGTTCTATGACTAAATGTTAACATTATAACCGTTTTTGTACCCTTCATTCAGTAGAAGAACTTCTAGTAATTTCCTTTATGACTAGGTCCCCATTGCTTTCTCATTTATGAACATGTATGGACAGGACACCATGTTCTGTGGTCACCCACAAATGTATTTTAGGTGGAATCTAGATATATATATATTTTTTGTCTCTGAAAATAATGAAGTTGATTACCTTGCTTTCTGTTCATGATGTGGAATGCTTATAGTTTCATTGTTGTTACCTATTGTCCTGTTGATCCTTAATAATAATAGAGGGTCATGTTTGCTTTCTCAATAATAAGCTTAAATAAATTTGCATCAGGTTGCACCAGTTATAGCAGGCATTGCTGTGGCTGCTGCTGCTTATGCTGGCAGATACGGTATCCAGGCTTGGCAGGCCTTCAAGGCAAGACCTCCAACAGCTCGGCTACGTCGATTTTATGAAGGTGGTTTTCAGCCTGCTATGACAAGGAGAGAAGCAGCTTTAATACTTGGAATCAGGTATTGTTCACATCTAATGCTGATGAGTATCTGCTATTTTTAGTATTGGTTAGAGTTCTTACATTAGACGTACAAAACAATGACATCACCCATTTGATAGCCAATGTACATCATAAATTTGCCGACTTAAAAAAATAAATAAATAATTGGATGTTGAGGTTAAAGAAGCTTTGCTTACTCTTCATTTATTTCGTTCCTCTACAGAGAAAGGATTCCAACAGATAAGGTTAAAGAAGCACACCGGAGAATGATGATCGCAAACCATCCTGATGCTGGTGGCAGTCATTATCTTGCTTCCAAAATAAACGAGGCAAAAGATCTATTGCTTGGAAAAGTGAAGGGTGGGGGGTCTGCATTCTGATGACTTGTCTTTTTATTTCTTTTAATCTTTAGATTATTCAGCAATATTTGAGGCACAACTCGCCAAATTATTGAAATTACTGCGACTAGAAATTTGAGGGGTTAAAAAATGAAGGACCTTGTACATGAACATTAACTGGAGAATAAAATATGTAATGGCAATGTGAAATCGGTATTGCTAGTCCTGATATATAAATATATTACTCTGCCTGGATGAGCGCGTTTTGTTTGAAAGCGGAAGAATAAATAAAGATGGTACTTTTGCAAGTGCAGCTCTCTCCATTCGCTTCATTCATTTTTCCCAATTTTTCATCATCAGCTGTCCAGGGCTGCTTTTAAATTTGGAGTTCTTTAGTATTTGGAATTGCCTAAAGAAGCAAGAAAAATAAAAAAAAAAGAAGGGACCCTCTTTGGGGGTGTCAACTAAGATCTTTAACTGTCAATACTGTATCCTATTGAGATTGGCCGGGCACTTCCATAACATCATTTATACATGTTGATTCCCCCACTTAGAGGAGGAAGAAATATGCTTTTCTCTTGCAAGCAATCACATTTGCTCAAAGAATGTACCTTGCTTTTCCGTGGCAAAGTACAATAGGATTGGTTTACAATTTAGCTAAAGTATGTTTTGGTCGAAGTGTTATGGGTAGAAATATGAAAATAACAAAGATTATGCAGATAAAAAAAAAACCTCCCATACGAAATAATTACCATCGATAAGACCTCTGCTCCGAATTCGGTACTAAAGTAGTCATACGCTCCTTAGTTCCATGTTTTCGGTGGTCTTTCAGTGTTCGTAAGGCAAACTGCTTTTAATTGGTTTTCATTCTCTAGAAATGGAGGTCATTGTCCATCGTCGTAAAAGAATAAAACACAAATACATCACAAAGACTAATGTGAATTCGCCTTCTGTTAAGAGATGGAAAGCCTACGATTCGAGATTTTTCCGCTTCTTTTTGCTTTTAAATGCTCTCCTCGGAAGAGTGAGAATCCCAAATAAGCATTAAGAAACAAAATAATACCTTGGAATTTTTCTTCTTATCCTCCACTGCGGTCAGGATCAAACTGTGACTGTGATATTTACATCAGAAGTTGGCCCAAAAAATGAAGCATGTCTATAGTCAACTATCATGCTGTAGAACAGCCCACCAAAGTTGATTGCTCTCCCACCTCTCCTTCCAGCGAAGAAGTCTCGTCCATTTTTACCAATTCTTCAATAGGGCCTTGAGCCTCTCCGAAAAGAGTAGAAAGCATCCGTCTATGGCATTCATCACAAAGATAGAAAAAGGAAAAGTGCCCATCATCTGGAAGCTTATGCAAGATGGCACCAGGCAGAGCTCTGCTTATGTAGTCTGTCATTGATGGGGGAGCTACTCGATCATCCATTCCCTGTTCAAAATCAAGAAAAATACAGATATTAGGATGCTATATTAGCTACCTAAATATAACAATGCTACTAGAATATATGACACTATACAAGTACAATATTGCTTAGTCGGGAATCTAGTTAGCTTTTTTGCTCCCAATGAGAAATACAAAATAGGGATTAGCAGCATCAGAAGATATCTGGGCTTTTATATAAAGAATTGGCACCTGACACCTGCTTTCCTACGAGCAGAAAAAATGAGGAGAGAGAAAAGATCTGTCTAATTCATTACAGCAGATAATACTTCAAGAACATTGTACGGATGCCTTCTCTCAATCTGACATGTTTCGATCCTTATATGTATTTTTCACTTAAAAATTTCTCAAGACTAGAACTTTTGTGCTTGTACTAGCAAAAACCTAAAAGGACAGAGCACAGCAATCGACAACATGATTTAAAACGCAGGAAAAAAAGGGCGTTCACATGGCAACGGATTTTAACTAATGTCCACAAACCAAGCAAATTAGATCTTCTAGCAATATGTTATGGTGCAGTGACCAAAAGAACAATAACCAGAAGGATGACGTCTGCAGACCTGCCATATGTGTATAGGGCCCAAAAATCCAGCCAACTCACATTCTGCTTGATTGTACATGGATCTGAGCCAAAGAAGAATGCCTTTCCTCATACACTTCTTTTGAACTTGAAGATCCGCCAAGCTGAAACCCCAGTTTGACACATGCAGCACAGCTTCCTCAATAAATGGTTTTGCATTCCCTTGGCGGATTGACTCCTCCACGTCCCTTTGCCATAATTCCTCAAATACTGGATCCTCAATCAGAATTTCATCCTGGACATGAGTTGAGCTTTCATTATGCAAATAATCATAATAAGTACACAACTACTTGATTATCATTGTTCGCATGATAAGTGAAGTTCAACCATCTGAAACTTGGTTGTGAAAAAAGCATAGTATCACATATTTTGCATTCAAATATCAACTTTTCAGGAAATAGTTAAAACACAAACCTTCCTTCCAAGTGATTGAGACATCCACTTATCAATTCGACCATGAAAGCCAGACAGGAAGCTTCGTCGATAAAATGAAGAGAGAAATTTTGGAAATTTCCGAGCTAAGAAGTGCATTAGTTTTCTTTTTGATGACCACTGTTCCCAAGTTCTTCTCTTCTCTTCCTTTGTCATGCTCTGCTCGTATGGATTAATTATTGGAGCAACCATAGCAGCACCTGCAATTCAGTTAAGACAGTGGCAAAAGTTATTTCATTGATGTGCACCAGGTTACACAAAACAAAAAACTAACTGGCAGAAAATATTTTTCCTCTTACACATGTTTATATACTTTAATAAAAAGAAATGACTATAATCATATAAGATGAGGTCCAGATATTGCCTGAGAATTATTTCAGCCTGATAATATCAATTGACCTAAATCACCTATAACAGTTACAAATTTGTGTGTGTGTGTGTGTGTGTGTCTGTATAAGCAGAAGGTTAGTGCACCAGCTATCCTGTCTGGAATGTATCTGAGAGCAGCCCAAGCATGCATGCTTCCACTCGAGTAACCCAGGACCCAAAACTTGCCACTAACACCAATAGCATCTGCTAGGAGAAGCATATCCATTGCAGATGAGTTAAGATTTCTGCTGGGGTGAGGATCACTCTCACCAAAGCCAGGAAGGTCATATGTGACCAAACGAATGCCAAATTCTTCAAGTAGGGATGTTTTTACTCCAGGTATACCTTTAAGGAAAATTTAATCAAAAAAAAAATAGTATTGAAATAAACTTTTACCAAGTATAGTCCCAAGAATGCACATTGGTTTGCACAAACCTGTAAGTCGAGAAGAAAGAAAAGAGTGGGGAGCAATTATAGAAAATCGTGCTCTCTTAGCAGGGACACCCTTTTCATGATAAGCCATATGTCTACCATCTGGAAGCAGTATGCGATTGGCCCCAGGAGGATGTATACGCATTCTCTTTACTGGTGGGACAGAACTGTCATGTGTGGTATTTACACTGATTGCTGTATATCGTTTTAACAACATTAGTGACATCCTCATGTTTTTGGATCATACATAATCGATCATTAAAAAAAAAAAAGGAATAATTTATTATATCCATTCAACTGCAAAAATTAATCTAATCTTTCAAGTAATAGCTTCTATAAGTGTATTTAGAGACCTATAGAGGATCCTCAAAACCTGCATGATAGAGTTACATATACATTGTACATTTGAGCTAAATTCTAAACATACGTATTAGAAATTTAAGCGGCAGGTGAATAAATGATCTGTAGCTGCCTCTGTCTAGTGAAGCCTACAGCACTTTTATGTAGCTATTATTGCCGTGAGCTCTTTTTCAATGCAGAGATAAACTGCAACAAACTACATTTATAACCCGATCAAAGGATCAAATCCAATATAGCAAAAAGTAATATGAAATTAGATTATGATAGTTATAATTAAGCATAAATGCAAAGTCATTCTTACAAAAAGATCTAAATTTAAATGCTCTGCTAAAACTACAAGCATTGACTCTACTTTCAAAGATCAATTGCGTTTGTTTCGAAAAGAAGATGCATGTACCAGCAAGAGCGAGTATAAAGACGAAGAAAATCACAGGCCAGGCATGAGCCGGGTCACGATCCTCGGGCAAGAACTCGTTCAAGAACTTGAACCGATCAGAGACTTTGGCCATTGGCTTCCCAACTTTTTGCACTATAAAAGAATCCTCAGTAATCAAAGTCTGTTGCACAATGTCCTGGCATCCCTTTCCTAAATCCACGAGCATCTCTCCCCACGATTTCAAAAAACCCATCACTTGTTCCTTCAAACTCTCCGTTTTCAACTCCCCATCGCCGTTGTAATCACCGAGAAATCCCGGAGCCTTCTTGAACGTCGGGGCCGGAATGCCCATCGATTCCCCTGCGGCTGCATATCTTATCCCGCTGTCCTCCATGAGACTAGCAAGCTCCTCCGTCCACGTGTTCCCTCCTCTGATCTCCGCCATTCTCGGTGAATGAGCAACAACAATTCACTTCACTAGAAAAAATAAGGAAGGTGAAACTTTAGAAGCGTGATTTTCAAGTCTAGATTGTTTAATCCAAAAAGGAAAACCCTAACCGACCACTGGTAAAAAAAAGAATCAAAATGTTCAAAGGAGAAAATAAAAAAGCCAAAAGCATCAGCTCCTACTGTTACTATCAGATGACGCAGAAAGAGTTGGCTCTGACTATAATATGATCTATCAAGCTTTTTTTTTTTGTTTTCTAATCGTTTTGTATGAATTGACTCCTTAACTAATCCTAAACTCTACCGCTCTCGTTTCATTGCGTGGTCATTTATGAAAGCTTTTCTTCTGGTGGTTTGGGAGTCGAGGATTTGTCCACGTAAGTCGACCTTTATGCTCCCGCCGTGGAATATAGGGTGGCTTTACCGGTTAGGCAGGTGGAGTGTGTGGCGGGCAGGCACTTGCAATAGCCGGCAACAGTGTAGGGAGCTGACGTGTGAGTAAGAAATGTGCGGTGGATGCATGTGCAGGGGAATGTTCTTTTCCCACCTTTTGATTTGTTTAATGAGGGATGGATAATGAGTCGTGCCCCGTTTATGCAATTATTTATATAACTTTTTTACCGTGGAGGACGGGGGTGCAAATTTCACAGTAAGGAAGGTAAAAGGCCTGAGAATTTATTTGGTGATTGTAAAATTGGACTTGGGCTCCTGATTTCGATTGATTTTCCAATGGTATTGGGCTTAGTACGGGCCAATCCCACGAGATTGTTTAGGTTTCACTCTCTGGGTAGGCAAACTCACCCTTTTTGTTTTCTCCTCCATGGTTTATAATTTTTAGATAAAAATAACTTTGGATACTAAAATAAAAAGATAATTCGGCATCATTTAAATAGACATTGTCAGCTGGAGTTCAAATTAAAAATTAATAGAATCAATTATGATGCTTTTGGGTTACTGTTTGTAAGCGGATTTTAATTTTGATAAGTACGAGTGTAGATGGAAAGCTCCAATTTTGTATAAATGGCCTAACTTAAATTTTGGAGACGTCCGGGCCTAATTTAAAACAGTGCTGCAGCATTGCTGAAGTATATATTAATGGGAACGTTATTGTTGGCTTGCAAGGGTAGTGATAGGAGGGTCCCCAAACTGTGGTTTTGCTGTATTTACTTAGACACGGTAGGGCAACCATCGCATGGAAATGATTACTCGTCTGCAGAAATTTGAGATGGAGGGGAGGTGAATGTATAGCTTTTTTTTTTTCTTCGTTTTCAGATTAACCATTTAAATCCTTATTTCCATGAACAAACAATAAACCGAAGTACAGTTGGGATCATATATAGTTGTTAATGTGCGGCTCTGAAAATCTATTGCTGCTACTACCAACCAATATTATATTACTAGGTATGAAAAATGGATCCACTCCACTAAACGTGGTCGGAGCTAGACTTGATGTATAATTTTTTATTTTAATGCAGTCAATTAAATTTTAAAATTGAATACTATGTGGATTTGGTTATAAAAATTTATAACGGCAAGTCAAAAGTGGGAATGCTTGGTTTGTAAAGAAAGAAATAAATACAACTTCTCACCTTATTTGAAATTAAATCTTAAGTACACCCAAATGTGAATAAGAGATTAGAAAAGAATATATTACATGGAAACATATAATATAATTAACTTTATAATCCATCCTATTTTCAATATATAAATTTAGACAAAATTATATTTGATTGGTGCGGTAACATAAAGTACCTTTTTCACTGTTCTTACGAGAAAAGGAAATGATTGGACGTGATACATGCTAATCATCCTCTTCCAAATTGCATATTAATATTAGTAGGTACACTGTTTGTTCCACAAAGGTTGGATCGCTTCCTTTTATAACTAATTAACGGACCCTTGTATGAATATATCATGCCATTCATTGTTATATATACATAACAAGAAATGTCATTCAGTTTAAAATTTATAAGTTAGTAAAACGTTATTTTTCTAGAAAAGAAAATGCTTTTAATTGCAAGGACTGTGTGTGAGAGGTTTAGGTTGGAAAAGCATGAGATTTGAATTAAAAGATAAATAGGTACCATACCAAAGGAAAAACAATCCAAAAAAACAAAATTCAACTATTAAGCCCTTATTAGTAATGGTAATGTCCCACCATAAAAAATTATTAAAAATAGACTTGTGATGTTACTTGTTTATTAATTGGCTTTGATTGGTGTTGAAGGCACGAATTTCATATCACATTACTTTTATTCTAAACAAAGCAAAAACACTACCAACATATCTCATCCTCTCTTTACTTCGTATTTTGACACATACTCTTGGATTCATCCTCAAAAGTGTTATTATGATGACTTATAAAATTAAGTCTTGGGCCCATAAAAAAAAAGGATTTATTTTTCAATGGCTATTTAAATTGTTTTTCTTATAATATATTAATTATTATACATTCTTATTGTTGATTTTTTTTTGGGCCAATGAATTCGATGTAATTATTTTAATATCATAGTGTTTTTTTTTTTTTAAAAAAGAAGTAATTGGAAAGCAGCCCAGTAAGGCATTTAAAAACTCAATGCACATAATAATTATTAGAGGGAGGAAACATATGGTTTATATTAAGTATCAGGTGATAAAGTAATATATATTGTTGGTGGGTTTGTTATGCAACTCTCAATTTTAGGTGATAATGTTGTCGAAAACTATCAACAACTGTCATCTAAATTATGTTCTTCAAAATAACGATTTCGTTAGACAGTTTTAAATTCAATAAACAGTAATCTAAATATACACTCCACCTCAATATTAATGTTCTTGAAACAGACATTACCCTCTAATATTTTGTATTTCAGAAATATGGCACTTAAGGTTACGTAGTTACATTCTACTGCCTGAGTACAAATTAAAAATTCAACCTAATTAGATTCCAAGTCACTTTTATAGCTCTAGAGCTGTAATTTTCTACAATTTTATGGAAAGTTCAGAACAATTTGTTTCGAATTTAAAATAAGTTATAAAACAAAAACAAATCATTTCTTGTCATTACGCTTACAATGGATCCATCCCATTTCACTCTTTGGCATCTCCTTACGTTCTGCTTTAATGAAATCCAAAATCCCTTGGCCTTGGATAAGACAAGCTTTGTCATTTTTTGATAAAACTTTGCTCAAGAAACTCAAGGGGCTAAGAAGCTTCGAAAAAAATTTCCAACTTTCTTCAAAATTTTGTTTGTTGCCTTTTTCTAGTTCTCGTTGAAGTTTCAAGTTTTGTTTCTGTTATCCTTTCTTATTTTCCAAAAAAAAATTCCATGTCCGGAGGTAAATGTGTATGCAATGCACCCTCCTAAAATTAAAGTTAACATGTTGGATTTAGTGGATAGGTATATATGATAATGATAAATGTAGATCTATCAAATAATAATATAATAAGAAGGTGGCCCAATAGGCAGTCTGCACACATGTAACAATTGCTTTTGCTTTGCTCTTATTTTATTTTCCACTGACAAGTAACAGAGACAAACAAAGAGAGGAAGAGACTTGGGAAGTGAGCTCAGCAGAAGTAGATGGAGGAGGCAGCTACTTCTCTACTAAACCTGATTACCAATGCAGCCTTAAGACCTTGTTTCGTTTAAGTCAAGCTAGGGTTTTCTAGTGCTTCGAAACTGTTTTCTTTCTGATAAAAAGAAACTCTCAATCATTTCCAAGTTTCCAACCCGGCCAAAACTGAAGTCTTTTCTAGGCAGAGACATCTTCTGGTAAGTACCCAGCTGTTATTTTTTATTCCTCGCCTGGTTTTGTAATTTTCTTTTTTCAACTTCTTATCTCTTTGTACTTATTTCTCCTTGTTCTTCTTTACTGATGGTGCAATGATCAATGCTTGGCAGAAAAAAAAATTGATTTTTGTTACTGGGTTTTGAGCTTCCTTGATGTAGGAACTTTTTGCTAGTACTGATGCTTCTTTTGAGTTCATTTTCAAAGAAATGTCTTTTCCTGTAAGTTTTCTACTTCTACATGAAAATGTAGAATCTTGGTTGGTTTGCATTTTAGAGTTTGAACACGGATTCCTTTTAGGCTTTAAAAAAATAAAAATTTCTTAAAAGAAGCTAAAGTTCTGATTTTGAAGTGAAAGAAGTACTTTCAAACCTGTTTTCTTAATTGGGATCTTTCCTTCCTCTCTCTGTTTTTGCTATTTCTGTGGAGGCTTCTTTTCTTTTAGATCAATGTCTTCTAGATCTAAGCATTTTATCTCAGAAGGTTCAAATTGTTAAGGTCTAGAATGCTTCATATGGTAGTTATATTATTTCTTTTCTAAAAGCTTTCTTCTTTATACGCGTATTTTTCGTTGCCTGAATTTGATGATATACTGCCTTTTTCTGTTTCTGAATTAAAGAAAAGAAGAAAATTTTTGGTCTTAAAAGTCTTCAAGCATGACTTCGACTTCTCAAATCTAAAATTCTCGGCAGCTTGTACGCAATCTAAGGCTTGAATATGCTTGCGCTATGCTACTCAAGGAAGTTTCTTTTTTCTTTCTTTCTTTCTTTATCTCTTTCCTTCAAAATGCTCGTTTCTGGGGTTTGCTGTGTTTGCTTTCAGAAAAATCATTGTCAAAATAGCAAGCGAACTCCTGAACGAGGAAATGGAGAATTTTCTTTGAAATTTCACAGCTCCGTGTTGTTTTATGATATTTTTCTGCATCTTCCTTCTAAGCTGCAAATGTGTTTTTGGGTGGGCAAGCACGCGCAGTCACTGAATGAAAAACATACGAGATCTTTTAATTAAGAACATACACATAGCTATTTCTTTTTGTATAATAATTACCATTTATGATTTAACTTTGAACTTGTCTATTGTCTACTTGAACCGGATATGAAGCATCTCATAAGTGTGGAGTAAAAAGAAAGGGAATTATCAAGATGGAATATGCTAAAATATTTGACGAAATTTCTTGATTACATTCTTTTTATTTATTTATTTATTTTTTTGTATTCTGGTTCTGGTTGGTAGTAGTGGAGGTAGTTTCTGAGGAGTTTCTTTGAAGGGATTGTATTGTTCGTTTTGGTAGTTTGTTACGGTCTGTGTGAACCAATTGAGGCTGCTGTCCATTTTGGGCTCTGCATTTTCATTTTCTTTTTCATTCATATATAACATATTCTATTTTGATTTTCTTTCTCACCCAAGCTTTTTCTCTGAACTATTGCAGGTGTTGTGGGTCAGGGTTCAGTGTCAAGAAGAAGACTTCTAATTTGCCTTTCTACCCTTTCTGCTTAAGAAGAGAGAAGAGACAATGCAGACTCCTAAAGCAAGGTAAGAATGTTATTTGCTAGCCTTTGCCAGTTTTTTGTTCCTTTGAATGGATTCATACTATTACTCTCTAAATGCATATCCGTTCATTTCTTATTTGGGATAACATTTTGTTTAGTTTCAATTTGTATATTCATTTGCCTTTTATAATTTAAGTAGTAATGGTCTAGGAATCGTGTTTGGTGAAGAAAGGTATAGCCTTTATCGAAATTTTAGTCATTTTAAGGGACAAATCAAGTTGTAAAGCAGTGATAATTTGATTGAAACGCTACAACAATCGCTGAAAATAGACTAAAGAGACTGATTTCTTGTTTAAAGTTCAGAACTTTAGCCATACATTGTGTAAGATTTCTGTGGTATATGTCTACAATTGCCATAGAGTGGTGCTAACTAAAGGGTTGCTTGATGTCTAAAACAATTAATCTAATTACATTTCTTGACAATTGCAGACGTAAATACACCAACTTCAAAATGGATTCCTTTGCATCCAATATATCAATTGATATATCCACCTCAACCATAACAGATATTCCTTTTCCCAGTGTAAAACATACAATTATCATATTGTCTATTATTAGAAGAGTTCATAAAAGAAGTTTTTCTATAGAGTATATGTCACATGTATTTCAAAGTCTGGTGTGGTGATACATCGATATCCTTGCGGTGGGTGAGTGTTGAAATATGGGCATTGTTAATCTATGCAAGAGGTGGCAGGTATTGAAATTGTATCACCTAAGAAAACTCTGTATTTATAGTTGGTTTATCATTATGTAACAAAAGGTTTAAACTGAACTTTCTTTCAAATTTTGTCTTCCTATATATGCTTTTTTTATTTTTCCGCTTTAGTGCAGTTGCTTGAAATAGGTAATTCTAATTTCTATATATGCATGTTATGTCTACTCTAATTGTCATTCCACTGATTTTGAGAGCAGAAGTGGCTCTTTGGAAGTGCCTCAAAGAAAATCTCCTGCAACACCACGGACTGCACGCCAACTCAAGGTACCAGCGCCAGACTCTGACTCTGTCTCTTCTCCAAATCCGGCAAGTAAGACTTCAAAAGACAAAAGTCCTAAGGTTGCTGAACGCAGATCTCCACGAAGTCCTGCAATTGAGGTGCTCATTCATTACTTGTAACGTAAACTAGTTGCTTGTGGACCAATTTCATCTAGCCAGCATAATGGCATATAACTTTCTGTCGGTTATCATTTCTGTCTGTTGTGTGAACACTAGAAGAAGCGCCCAAGTAGAGTATCCGAATTAGAGTCACAGCTTGCTCAGCTCCAGGAGGACCTGAAGAAGGCGAAGGATCAACTGAATGCTTCTGAATCATCCAAGAGAAGGGCACAGCAGGAGGCTGAAGAAACAAAGAAGCAGCTCGTAGCTATGTCGGCTAAGCTTGAGGAATGCCAACAGCAACTGACAGAATTTTCTGCCTCTGAAGATGATCGGATTGAAGAGCTCCGTAAAATCTCCCATGATCGAGATAAAGCATGGCAGTCTGAACTTGAGGCAGTCCAGAGGCAGCACTCCATGGATTCTGCAGCGTTGGCTTCTGCCATGAATGAGATCCAGAAGCTCAAAAGTCAGCTGGAAATGGTAATGGAATCTGAAGCTGCAAAAACGAAACATGCAGAGTCAGCGCATGCTGAGTTGCAAGGCATGAGAATGGAACTAACAGAAACTCTGTCCCTTATTGAGAAACTGAAAAATGAGCTCAATGATTGCAGGGAATCAGAAATACAAGCCCTAGAACTTGTTAGTCAAACTCAAAAGCAACTGGAAACAGCAAATGCAACTGCAGAAATGCTGCGTTCTGATGGAATAAAAACCACAGAGGCTTACAACTGCTTGTCCTTAGAGCTTGAACAATCAAAAGCTCAAGTAAAATCATTGGAGGAACTTACCAGCAAACTGCAGGAAAATATGGCTAATAATGGTGGCAAAATTTTGGTGAATCCTTCTGGAGACACTGAACCTTTACGAGATATTGGAGAAAGTGAGGAAAGAAATCAGCTCAAGGGAGAGCTGAACTCGCTGAAATTTGAAGTGGGTCAGTTGCGATCTGCACTAGAGGCTTCTGAGACCAGGTACCAGGAAGAATATATTCAAAGCACGTTGCAGATAAGAAGTGCTTATGAACAAGTTGAACAAGTAAAATCAGAATCAGGGAAAAAAGAAGCCGAATTGGAAGCTGAACTAAAGAAAGCTAAGGGCAATATTGAAGAGCTGAAGGCTAAACTAATGGATAAGGAAACTGAATTGCAAAGTATTTCACAGGAGAATCAGGGGCTGAATTCAAAGATGGAGAAAAATGAGCCAAGTGAAAGAGAATCTGAACTTGCAATGAAGCTGGAGAAGTTAGAGCATGATTTGGCAGAGTTGAAGGCAAACCTATTGGATAAGGAGATGCAATTGCTGAGTGTGACTGAGCAAAATGAAACACTCAAGATGGAAATCAAGAAGGGTGAAGTAGAGAGAACTAAAGTCAACGATGAAGCTGTTTCCTTGGCAGAAACAGCAAAGGCTGCTGAGCAAGAGGCTTTGACAAAACTCGGTCATCTAACAGAGGAAGCTGACAAGAGTAGTAGAAGAGCGGTGCGAGTGACTGAGCAGCTGGATGCAGCTCAGGCAGCAAATACCGAAATGGAAGCGGAGTTGAGAAAGTTAAAGGTACAATCAGACCAGTGGAGGAAGGCAGCTGAGGCAGCTGCTGCTATGCTTTCAGCAGGGAACAATGGGAAAATTGTGGAAAGAACAGGTTCACTTGACAACAACAGCAATACTATTGCTGGTGCTATGGGTTCGCCTCACTCAGAAGACATGGACGATGAATCGCCAAAGAAGAAAAATGGGAACATGTTGAAGAAGATTGGAGTCTTGTGGAAAAAGGGTCAGAAGTAGAAGCTACCTGGCAGGTTGGCTTAGAGTTTACATTGGCTAGTTTGTGTTCTCGTATCTTGCACGTTTCGAGAAATATATAATGTTGATGTTGTTGTCCTTGGCAGGAGTTGATGCTTGGTGGCACCTAAGGTTCGACATGTTGGATGAATTCATGAGTGAAAGCTTACGCTCTTTTTGCAGACTATTGTATAGGTAAATGAAGCACCTTGAGATGTTGATGTCAGCAGTACAAAGCAGTCGCTTTGTCTTGCCATCAAGATAGTGGTGGATCTGGATCATGTATTAATATGAACAGTTGGTTGTATTATCCAAATTTCGTTGGCTATGCATTTGTGGATCATGTATGCAAACAGTGTTACTGTATCACTTCATTGCTTCATTGTTGCTAACTAGCAATTTAGTTGTATGAGCTACTAAATGCAAGTAGGGGCAAGAATTCAGCAGCCATTCGCAACTAAGAAACCTCTCAAAGTTGAAATTATCAAAGCAACTTTATTTTTTCTTGGGCTACTCCGAATCTTTCTGGTGCGGTAGAGGAGACAAAACATGAGCAAATTTGATCAGAGCTAGAGATGTGAGCTACCCTCTCAAAAGATTGATTGATAAAAGAGAAGTGGCCAAGCGGGTGGTCTCTCAATTTTTTTTTTTAAGAATTACATCATGACAAAGGTAAAAATTAATTATTTTAAGTAAGAAAAAAAAAAGTAAGTGAAACTCTGAACCTTCACTTTTTAATCAATAAAAATGGATTGATCAAATATGAAAAGATCGTGGCGTGTATTAATGTTTCTAACCGAATCATTGACACATTACCAATTAAGAATAAACTATTTTAAATATTAAAAGTCACTTTTTT
>CANXYI011185547.1:0-15084 GCA_948208565.1 Hura crepitans
CAATAGAGCCAAGTTGAGCTTCTAATGCAGCCATTTTATCTGTGAAGAGAAGTGCCGTTAATTCTACTGGGACCTTCTGATGTAGGAAGAGTCCATAGCTCGCTACAGCTGCAACACCATGACTTCTCTTGTGTGCAAGAGTTACATGAGCCTTCTTAAGGTGGTGCTCCATGTCCTTGTCCCTGAGAAAGGCTTCGACCTCGGGGTTCTTCTGAGCCATCTACTCAAAGGAATATGAGTCGCTTTCAGCTAGAACTTATATCATCACATTTATAAAACAATCACACACAAGCTGTACACGACTGGCCATTTCAAAAAGACCCAAGCAAAGCAGGAGACTAATCTAAATGAGAATAATGAACGAATAAAGAGGCTATGCTTACTTTTTGAATTATTCTATCATGTGCCCAAGCAATTGAATTCAGGAATAATGGAATACTGGAAGATGTTGAAATATGAATATGCAAATTTGCGATGCAATAAGAGAGACTTAGTTTAGCAAGATATGAGTGCACGTGGACTCTAATTGACCTTTATAACCTCCTATTGAGCATGAAGGAACTACTTATGTGAAAATACCTAACATATTAGTAGCTTGATTTACTAGATGTTTAAATTGATGAGATTGTTTCCTTGTTTGGGTATAAAAATCCAATAAAAGTAAGAAAATAAGCAAGCAAAATACTTTTAGCTTACATTGTTGAGGAAATTGGAAATTTCTGCAACAGGTAAACTGACAGCAGCAAAAACAATTGTTCCAAGTTTCCTTCTCTCAGTAATTGGAGTTGTGTATTCGCCTTTTGCAATACTTCTTAGTTGTTCCAGCACTTGCTGAACTGCAGACTCAAATGGAACCTGTGAACATACAAGTTGTGAATAAATTCATCACTTAACTATAGACCTGGAGAGGAGAAGGAATGGAAGTGCATGGTTGGCAGTGATCTTGAGCTCGTATTCATTTGTACATATATTATAGTTAATTTGGTTTGTGTTGGTGAAACTGATAGGTGATTGCATCAAAGATCGATGCTGAACGCTATAAACCCAAACCCGCCACAAAGAATAAAATAAAGAAAGAAAAAAACAAATGCATGCATGTATTTACAAAGGTATAAGGTAAACCTGAATGGAATTGAGATACTCAGCATTGGCAAACAACTCCTCCCGCAATCGCTTCTCCCAATTTGACCACTCCCTTGCATATGACCCCTTTGTGGACTCCAATCTAAGCATATAATGAAGATAAACAAGAAAATATGTAACCATTGAATGTAATGTAAGCAAGCAAAGCTTGAGATGGTGCCACAACAATAGCATGAAAGCAACTTAAGAAAGAGGAACATATGACTTTCTACGTTGAGAAAGTGCTCTATGCTGTCCAACAAGTCTAAATTTCTTTATATCTGTGTCCAAGGAAGTAAGCAGGAATTCATATTATAGAATATGAAAAGCAAAACGTCTAAGCAGAAAGCACATAACAAACACTCACCTGCCATGTCTGCTAGTGTGAAGTTTGTATAGATTTATTCCCTCTTCCAAAATTGTTCTGACAGGATCTGGCAGAGGACTCCTGCAGCAGCAGAAAGTATGTAAGTCATATTAATTGGATGGCAAGACCAAAAAAAAAAATCTGATTCCTTGACATCAACATCAGAGATCAATTCATTATATGGATGAAAAAACCAACAAAATATGCAGATAGCTAAACATAGAAATCCTTCAACTTCATGTCTTCTACGACCAATTTGTCTGTGTCAACACATAGATGCATACAAAAATAAGAAACCAAAGAAAGGCTAAAGTTCATGGGCACTCGTATGTATTATTATTCCTAATGAAATTTATTTTTTCATTCTATTGAGAAAACCAAATAGAGGGACTAATCTCCTAAATGCACAATGTGTATGCTAGTATAGTAATTAAACAGGTAGCTCCTCCTATCACAAAGGACCAGAAAGGAAGTAAAACACAACATATTATCTAATAAGTTGGAAGAACTGCATGCGATATTATAGTACAAAAAAATCCTTGAAAGAATGATAATCCAAAATATTGAACCAATATCAGAACAAACATAATTTGGAAAAAAAAAATACAGATGAGAAAATTATCATCATATGAGTTCCCAAGCATCCGAGGTTCGAACTATCCTTACCTATCTGATTTCAGCAGTGGCATCTTCACCAAAGATCCAAAACGTTCAATCAGCTCACTTTCAAACTCATTTCGACTCTGGAAAATGGACATAGGAGTATTAAAATTTTTAATCTCAATTAAGAGACTTAACCTTTATGTCAACTTTAGCTCAGAAAGAAAGAAAGATACCTTCCCGTCATAAAGATGATAAAACATTAGCAGCACATAACCAGCATTTGGAGATCCTTTGTCGAGATTACCCTTTAAAAGGTCAAAGTGAAAAAAGGTTGGAAGATTATATTAGAAATATGTTATGGTCTAAAAACTTGCAAGATAAAAACAAAGTAAACATGAGAAGTACCGGATGATTAACTCGTTGCAGAACACGGAAAATAAAAACAGCTAGGGCATCAAGAGAAAATGGATTTGAATCCGTTCCTGAAACAGTAACAGGCAACAGCTATCACCAATCAATAGCAGACATACAAACTAATAACCATTAAAAAACAAAAGGGAAGAAGACAGCACTTATCATTTCTAAAATAAAAAGTGAAGACTAAAACAATTAAATTGCTGGCAGTTCTGAAGTAAAAACTTCATTTTTTTCAATTAAAAGCAAATAAAACACCTCGAGGTTGTTTTATGTTGCTGATACATTTAGACTGACAATGAAGGTATAGCTTCTCATTTTACATTAAGTAACTGGGTTTCTACAGTATATGTACCCCAGGGAATAATTGCATTATGGAAAGATTTAGAGGAAGAGTTTGAATCTACAAAGAGAAAGAAAGCTTGAGTTTATACTTAAGTGTAGGACATATCAAAACCGAAAACAAAAAACATGGATGTGAGAGAACCGAAGCCAAATGAGCATCAATATGCCCCTAATGAAGCATCCAATCATAATTTTAGAAGTAAGCAGGAAATATAACAGTTACAAAAATAGGACATGTGACAGGAGACGGTAATTACAAGAGTTTGAGAAAGGCTCACGTGCAGAAAACAGAATGCTGATTACTTGTTGATATAACACTTAAGGCTCATGTGCAGAAAACAGAATGCTGGTTACTTGTTGATGTAACACACATAAAGGAAAAGAATAGCAGATGTAGAAGAGGTGGCTTCCATTCTACATTGCCAATTCAACCCCAAAAAAGCAATAGACTCGAAAAAGCCACCTCATAGGTTTACATGCTAATCCTTAGCCATTAGTCAGTTACAATGTTCAACCCTGTACCATAATTACCTTGAAGTCCCAAAATTATAAACCTATAATATGTCCAAAAAGCAGACATACCAAAGGTTGGAAGTAAAAAATGATTCTTAAAGGATGTACATCGGTACCTTTAACACTCATCCAATGCTAATGCCGTAAATATGTAAAATCTTACAAGATAGATATTCTCACTTCATTTATAAATTTCAGCAAATTGAGTTCGTATTGAACAAAGTCTTGGCTGTCACCAACAGAAACAACTTAAGCATAGCATTACTAAAGAAGCCCAATATATTGCGATAGAATCATCAATTCAATAATGACCAAAGAAATGGTTGACATTGAAATTCAACAAAACAACTTAGCATCTTTGGTAGCAGGAAAGGAGGATAACCTTTGGAATCAGGTACAACAGGAACAGCTGAGGCTCGGGTAGTATGACACATATCTTCAATCTGCACCAAATGGAAAAAGCCTATCACAAGTCACGGGCTTACAAGTTCATTTAGTAAGCTTAAACTGCCACTGTTCTCCGGAAACCACCAATGCAAGCCAATGTGATGGAAGCAGAGACCAAATATAGTATATTAAAATCATAGATATCCCTTCCAGAGCTATCACCTAATTATGATATTGGTATCACATTTGCAGTGTCACATGAGCCAACTTTCAAAACTAAGCAAGTGCTCCGATAACAAAACAATAGATTTATTTGACCAAGCATGTATCAGCAACCTAGGTTCCAAGCCTCTTGTTGAATAACTGTTTTAGATATACCATGCTATCCTGGACTTATGATTCACCACCAGATGAGCGCTTGCCAATAAATCGGGACTCCTAATCATCAATATCTCTTTTTAGTTCAGTCAAAGCATCATGATAAACCCTGGTAGTCTAGTGACAACTGCATTACCTGTCTCCAAACTTCTTCATTTGGTGCATTCTTGTCAGCAAGCATTATAGAATAAGGCTTCCTCCTACGTTCTTCAGCAACTTTCTGCCAGTACCTTCCTGTCAAAAGATTCAAAAAAAAAAAATCCAAACTCTATATCAAAGAAGTTAAAAACCATATTATGTCATCCAACTCCAAGAGTCAAAATTGGGGAATATTACAAGAACCCCGTAGCCATGTGCAGAAACAAACTTCAATAGTGATCAACTATGAAAATCAGGTGTGCAGAAACAAACTTCAACAGTAACCAATTATGAAAATCATGTGTTTAAACGCTGTTTCAGGCTCACTTCCATTATCATAAAATCATGAAAAATAAGTATAAAATCTTTATGGATCATAAATATTTACAGAATGAGGCTGTATTTCAAACATCTTAAATTTTTTGTGCACCTCAGCAATAAACACCAGATTTTAATCCATTTAATCTTTAATCATCAACCAATATTATTTTGAAGTAGACAAATAATAGCACTTGACTGATCTCACATTTTTTCTTCCCGTTATGATAAAAGAACATGTCAACAGTTACAATAAATGCCATCAATCTAATGAATTAAGTTTCCATTTTTAGGCAAAAAAGAAGGCTATAACTCATCTATCAAGACATATTCAGTAATACGAAAATTATTTCATAAACGTCACCAATATCAGTAGCCTTACAAACATCATGTAATAATTAAAGCCAATAATTATTACATAATCGTTGTGGTCCCATATTATAGATTGGAGCACCCGGCGATAAATCAAACTCATCAAATGGAACTTGTACCTTCGAGCTCATTAAGGAGCAAGAACCTTGGGACTCTTAGAGAGAGACCCCAATCTCTTAGAATTTCTGTTTTAACTTTCTGCTTATTTATTTTTAGTTCTTTTGTCTCTTTAAATAGAGATTATTCTTACAAGAATAAGGGAAGTCTCCTAATTAAGGCTAAAATATAGACATACTAAAATAAACCTCTTCTAGTCTGGGAAACTAAAATGAAAAGGAAAGAAACCACATTAGTTCAATTCAGACTCAGCTGGCGAGGGAACACAATAAAAGGAAACAAATCAAATTATTTTTATCACCAGCTGTAATAATAAATTTATCAAGAATAGTACACTAATTGTTCTTCTTGACATGCAAACCCTAATACACAGTTAAATATTCATCAGCATAGATGATAGGAGTAACACTGAAGATTTAGGATGTCCTTCAACAGTATCTGGCACTCAGGTGTGCAGAAAACCATCCATCACCTTGTGGGGATGAAAACAACATACATGAACACATACAATCCCATGTGTTATGCAAAAACCACAACAAACTATTTTTTTTCCTTCTTTAAAGCAGTATGCATAATTTATTCTCTGTGCCAAGTAGAATGCATATCTATGCAACAAGAGATTTATGAGTGTTTGCACTGAACATGATAATCAAGGAGAGATTCTATAGCCTCTGAATTATGCTAAATTCTATTTTTCTTTCAACAATCATGAAATATACCATCACATTCCTCTATGCTCAGAGTAATATCTAATATTAATAGCTGCATAACATCTCATACCTTTGATAAGATCGCCCATCAAACTATGAACCGGGCGATCATCTCCAAGTCCTCCAGGGGCATTCAGTAATTCCTTGCAAAGTGCGGACTTAGCACAACCAGGTATTCCTGAATGCAATTCAAAATTTACTACTAAGAAGAACCAAATAGCATGAACTATTCAAGAAGATCCATTCCAAAGTGTGTCAAAATATTTAAAGCTGCATTCTTTTCAAGTATGCATAATGTAGATTGCTATGCAATTGCTTAACTCCAAGTAAGCGAGGCAAGAAAGCTACACGTAAACATTTCAAAATGGAAACAACTCGAAGACTTGTTCAACCCCTAATATTAACAATAATTAACCATCAAACTTCTTAGATATAGAAGAAAGTATGTAGTATAATTTCTAAATGATCATCTCAAGTAAACATAAGATTCAGAAGTCATCATAAAAGTTTTTCTAAAAGCTAAGAAATAAGCAGGCAAATTACCTGGAAAGAAGACAATCAAACCCTCTTTCTTTTGAACAGAGTCCTTGATTGAGGGAATAGGGCTTGGAGGAGCCACCTCCCGCTCTGTTTGAAGATCGCCCTCCTCATCCACGCCTCCTTCTACAATGGCCAAGAAATCTTCAGCCCTAATTAAACTTCCAGCAGATCCTATCAAAGCTTGATTCTCTGGACTTCGACTTGCATACTGTTCAAGAAAAGGCTCAGCTTCACTCAGATATATTGAGGAGGATAATTGTTTCTTTCCATATTTTCTTCGGATGTATACAGCCCTGAACATTAATGAGGAAAAAGATTCCTTTAGCACAGAATGGAATCTGAAATGAGCCTATAGGAAACACAATGACAGTACCATTCATCAAGCATCTTGCTGAGTTCTCTCTGCTTTCCAGCTGAGGTGCCCCATATTTTCATTTGCCTGTAATGTCACAATAAATGTAGATCATGGAGAAAAATATACATATTCAGATGAAATATAAAAATCCAGCATCACTATGCTAACCAGCATCATAACTCTTCCACAGTAATGGAAAAATAGATTGACAATTTACAAAAACTGGAAGTTGCGAAGAACATATACTATCATGGTAAGGAATTAAACTGAATATTTAAGCTACTACAACCATGTTAAATGACACCAAGGTCCTGAGTAAAAATGCATAGTGAACTATCATATGCAAAGTGCTACTGGTGAATTCAATGATAACATATAAAATTTCTTATCAGTATTTATTTGGGTTAATCTCATCTATTGCCCCAAACTTTGTGAATTATCATCCTTCAATTTCAAGTGCTTAAAAATCACTTCACATACATTTTTGCCTCAGCAAAACCCATTTTGCTAGAATCCAGTAAATTCTAGACCTGTAATATACTAGAATCCATTTATTTATTTTTTAAGCTTTTTACCATGCACTTGAGCCATGTAGTTATTTTAGAAGCTGTTAAAGAATGGCAAAATTGTTAACCTTTAAAATAGAAAAAAAGGCTCCACTCGGAGGGTAAAACCATAATACAAGCTGATACTCAAATTATCTTTTAACAACTCATAAAATTATAACGGAAGGGCTATTGCTAATGAAAATTAAAGTACAGTGATATCTGTGATAGCAATAGCTTCAAGGTAATGCATGAAATCTACCCATATTAATTTTCATGCAAGAACTAATGGGCTATGCTAGTCATTTCAGATTAGCATGGAAAATAGACCACAGCCTGGACTCTAACTCTAAGGGTTCACTTGATTTGCCTAAAAAATCTCACTTTTTAACTAATCCCATCCTGATTGGAGAGAAAAACAATAAAAGCATTCAAGTATTGATATGAATTACAGTAAACAAGAACAAAACCTTACCTCAGATAGTAGGCCCTGTAAGCAGAGGGACCATCCTTGAAAAGAATTAACAAACCATTGCGGATCAAAAAGGTTCTTAACTGCGGAAGGGCAAAGAGAACAGATTGAAAATACTGAGATATGGCAGAAAATAAGATTTAGACCATCCAACAAAAACAAAATATTCAAAAAAAAAAAAGGAAGAAAGAAAGGAAGGAACGAAACAAAAGAACAAAGTTCATAATTTCTGAAGGAGAAATGCCTTAAGATTACAAACTGAACCTCATGCTAAAACATGTTTCAACAAACAAATGAGAGCATTAGTACATGAAGATTTCTGGCCTTCAAGCAGAAATGGACCAGCTCATACTCAAACATCAAGGAGATTTATCAATATGAATGTACCTTGTAAGTGAGAAATTTTAATTTGATCATTAAATTTGCGTCGTCATCAGCCAAACCATCTACAGTTGATATGCCATCATCTCCATTAGCACTTTTGCACGTATTATTGCTATGTTTTGCTATTTCAGCAGATGTTTTGTTGTTGTCCTTGAATAGATTTATGTCAACAAAAAAACCTGAGCAAAATTATATAATTGTCAGAAAGAAGTACCACAACTCGTAAGTTACAGCCTCCTACCTCTCCCCCACACCATCTTAAACAACCCCACAAATCCTCCACACTTTTTTTCCCAGTTTCCTCTCATCTCCACCCTCCACCTTCTTAGAGACAAGAGTTTTATGACTTATAACTTGCTGTCAAGTATATATGATATTTTAATATTCATTTTGATAGAGATGGAGACATGATGAATAATCAAATGAAAAGTAGGAGCAAATGAAGTCTATCTTTTAACACTTTTTACAACAAAATATAAAGACGCTATGTTTACATATCTAGATAGATTAAATGAATATCCATGCCGTAATTTACACATTGATGAATATCATGTATATCAAAGGTATATTGATCTGTAGTAATTGATATTACCCAAAAAAAAAGAAAAAGAAAAAGAAAAAAAAGAAAAGAGGAGAAGAAGAAGAACAGATACTGATACATAAGTTGATGATGTGCAACATGAAAGGTAGAAAGAGGAAAACAAGCCCTCTCCTCGTTCATTTCTGAAATTAAAGACAATGAGAGGTACTTATTATTACCTCGATATAATGGCCATAACCCTGGCTTGTGCCTACAATACAGCATTGTTTGAGTTAGACCTATGCAGAATGTCTATGACATGATAATAAAGAGAAACACAATAACCATTTACCATAAACATCATTGCAAATCAAAAACTAGAGTCTATGCTGCCAAAAAAAAACCTCATTTCTTTTTGATATCGCCGAAATCCAGAGTCGCTGTGGACATGAATGACCATCTTATAGAAAAGGCTATCACTTGATACAGAATCAATTTTGTGGAAGTTATGGTAGCATTTAAATGCAGCTGGGAGGCGTTTTTCTCTCAACAAACGAATCATTTCCTGGTTGAATTGAAGAAAAAGTAAAATCATCTTAGAAGGAAAAACAAAAACAACAACAAAAACGTATGCAGCTCCTACAACAGTGCCAACAACTAAAGAGTAGGCATAATGCACAAAACATGATCAAAGCTACCAACAAAACCGAACAGAAAACCCATAATTCTGAAACCATGTGCCAATTTTCATTAACAAAAGCAGATATAAAGGGAAGGGTAGAGAAAAGGCAGGACTCAGGAGCAAGAAATTAATTAAAAGAAAAGAGGAACGAAAGAAAAAGCATGCAAATTGGTCTTGCCTGCAACTTGGTAGTTGAAAAATCAGCAGGATGAGCTTGCAAGAATTTTGTAACCACAGATCTATCGGCATTTCTTGAATGGCTATCACCGCCTTCAACTCCAAACCAGTCTGAATTGTCAGGGCAAAAAGAAGAACCAACACTCTGAAGCAGTGCTTTTATTTGCTGCAGTATTGTTTTCACAAAGAAAAACCAAATATTCTTACTGAAGATATTTTTAACAAATTCGCCAAAATATACATTTAGAATCTACTACTGAAGCAAATTGAATATAAAATTACTACTTCAAAAAATCCAAGTCACCTGTTTTTCTTCTGTCCTATTTGTAGCACAAATTTCCCTTAGGCTTGGTCCAAAATCAAGGTCGGCTGAAGAATAATTAAGTTAAATGTAATTCCAGAAGATCAAAAAAAAAAAATAAAAGGAAGAAGGTTTATCAAACATGGAATTTATGGAATTGAGCAGCTAACAGAAAATGGTAGAACAAAAGTGAAAAAGTAGCACTTCTGGAAATACTTGTAAATAATTATAATCAAGATTTTGGACTCAAGAAATGGGTTAGGTTATGGAGAGAGAGATGTACACAGTTTTAGAGGAGGAAAAATAAAATCAAATAAAATAGCTGCGGTTCATAAAAGACTATCAACAAATATAATTGCAAGAAACATAAATGTAAAGAACAGGGCTGACACTGGAAAACATACAAATTAACATCAAATCAAACTTTTTGAGCTCAGCAAGGATTGATTGCACATACAGCCTAAAAGCTCCTTCAGTGCATTAATAGATATTTAAGGAACCTTTTGACCATATTTTTCTTTTACTATGTTTTGTGCCAACTCTATATTCTTCTGCTCATTTGCTTGAATTTACTTATAACCATAATGAGTTCTGGAAATTCTAGATGTCACCATCTGTACAATATGCATTCAGGAAATTCTGCTAACCCCAGCTTAAAGCATGGATGGAAATTATAATTTCAGAGTTCTGTTCCACACAAACATTTCCCAAGAAGATATCTGCCTCAGTGCAGAAACTACACTGCATAACAATCGCTTATCCTCATAGAGCACATTATGATGATAAATGACAGAATATTTTCCAATTTTCAAAGACAGCAATGAGTGGCAATTAGCTTCAAAGACTATGCAATAGTTGCAAATAACATATATTAAAACTCCCACTTAAAATTTCACTAGCCTTCTTAGTATCAAGGCCAAACCCAAAAATATGTCCTCCCAAATGAGATGTTAACTCTTCAACACCCTACCTCCCCAGCCCTAAGGAAAGAAATCATTTTTATGGACCAAATAAATATACAAACCCCAAAAAACCCAATTATCATTGTCATTGGCATTATTATTATTATTATTATTATTACTATTATTTTAGAAAAGGTATGGAAACAAATGATTGTCCAATTAGGTGTAAAAATCTATAAATTATAGCTAGAGAGTTGAGCATGTAGGTAAACCAGAGGAGATGTTTGTCATTAAGAAAGCAAATATTAGGTAAATAGGTCTAATTCACATAAGATAATGACCTCCATACAAAGCAGCATACCTCCATCAGCAGGAGGTGGAGGATTTTCTCTCAAGACATCCTCCATGTGTTTTGAGCTTTCATGGCTTACTATACGAGCCACAAGACCTTCCAGAATTTCACCCTGCACCTTAATATGGTCCTTTGAACCTGCATGTCAAGGGAAGTTAATTGAAATGAAATTGATTAAACTAAGAACAGCTAATAATTGTTATGCAACCCCATGTGATTAAAGAGGTTGTGATTAAAGAGGGTTATGTTCAAATATCATCCAAAGATACATGGATATAAAATCAAATTTGTGATCAAAGCATTTGAGAGATTGTGAAATGAAATCAGCATCACTGCATCATTAAGATGCCATTACCAAGTTTTGTAAGTTCAATAATGGAACCAACATCAGCACTTTGAAGCTCACTTTAAAAGCAAAGACAGTACTGGAGAAATAGAAAACAAAATGACCCTCAGGACAAGCATTTCAGCTACGTGCATTTACACCGTGCATCATCTCATATTTTTGTTTTACAACCCACGTCAAATTTATGAATTGTGTACCTGCTAATAAGCTTAAATATGCTCCACTTCATGTCTATAGTGATTTTCCCACAATTTAATATAACAAGTTATTGCAATTTTAGTGTGACTATTATGGCAGGTGCAGTATTCTTAGTTAAAACAAAGTGAAAATAGCTAGTTTCACCACAATTAATCCTCATGTGCACTTGACTGGCACTTTTAAAGGAAGTTGTACTCATCCCAACATTATGCTTTTTAGCTAATCCAACCTACTAAATGATTAGAAACGTCAAATCTAATACAATGAACCACCTGGCACAGAAATATCAGCAACTTCATCAAGAGCCCTACATACTGTGGTTGCCGTTCCTTCTTCGCATAGTGCATCATAGGCGGCAAAAAAAGAAGTCACTGATTTCCTTCAACAAAGAAAAAAAAAAGACTACAATTAAAAAAAAATAACTCAGAAGAGTACTCTTTAATGGGCTCAACTAATTTTTATAACTCTCACTATAACCATAATCCAGAACAGAACCTTGTTGAGAACAACCAAACATGATTTGTTGGAAGGCGCCATTTCCGACAAAAGGCAATCACTTCAGGAGTTGAGTAGAATTTTGGCTTTCCATTGCCCAATTCTGTAACTGCTGTCACCACCGCTGCAATAGAGAGTACCTTAATGCATTAGCAAAACAATTTGACAAACGCGCAAGACAGAGTTTGAACACAAGTACAGAGCAGAAATATTGCACCCTTATGGCACTATTACAAATATACTAATCTGCTCCCTATATGATACATAGTCAATGAGCAAAGTCCCAAACATATTTCCTCCTAAGAACCGTAGATCCCATGAGCATTGAAATGAAAAAGGACAATCTACCAAAATAGCCCATGACTGACAAGATATCCTATATGGTTTAATACTAACTTCAACAAGTCAAGACCGTAAACACAATATACTTCATATTGCATGATGAATCAAATGTTACAATCAATGCCTCAAACATAACTAAGAAGGAAAAAATTTAGCAATCGGTAAAGCACACATGAAGGTACCTTCTCAGCTACACTTCAACTGCAAGCAATCCTCTCCACCTCTCCAAAAGAGAGAGGGAGAGAGAGAGAAGAGGAAAACACTATCCCTTTCCCCTTCTCTAAATCAAATTATCAAACTGACCGACCTTACAAGTGTGTACCTTCAAATTTCGTAGTAGAAAATAGAAAAGAAATACATTACCATAATCTTCTCGGGGACGCTGCCCATGGTCTCCTAGAACTGCAGTTACCAATTCCATTGATATACACATTCGGTTTTTCTGGAAAAAGAAACAACATAAGATACCACTGCATGAACTAGAAAATAATTGATCACTTATTTTAGTTTTCAAAATCAACAAAAAACATGAAGATTATATGTCGCTATAGCAATGTCCAAAAAAAGTTAAAATGAGAAGAAACACTTAAAGGAGAAAGAGGACAGCAGCTTCAAAATAAAAGACATAAAATGACAATGTAATACGGCATATGAGTTTGATAGAGTCACAAAAGAGAGAGAGATCACGTGCCAATATAGACAATGTGCATTAAGCAAATACATAAAAACATAATTTGCTTCACTTACAAAAAAAAGACATAGAATTTGCAAGACTAGTGATAGGTAGGGTTTAGAATTTTATGAGCAAAAATCTTGAATTGGAAAGAGAAGCTAAGTAATTCCAAAAGAGATTCTAATAATTTAATTCCAATTCATGTTCATTTGAAATCATTATACTGGGGTTACCTCAAGAAACTCATTGAACTCTGCTTGCTTTTTTGTAGCTGCAGTTCCCCATGCTTCATGAAACATCCGTCCAAGAACAAAGACACCAACAGCGGTATATCTTCATTAGAAAAAACCATATTCAGTAAGCCAGTTGATGCAAGCATAAAAAGTCGCACATGGTGATGAAATCTTCGTGATCAAGGCAATGCAATCAAGCAAACCATGGCCGACAAAAAATTTAGAACCAAGATCAAAGGCAGAGTAAAGAAGCACTAACAAAAAAAGAGTGAGAACATCAAAAGAAATGGAAAATATCACGAGCGTACATATTCCCAAAGCTATTTTTTGCATATGCTCCACCCTTGTGGCCCGCATACATAAAAAGAGATCCAGAATGTTTAAGTGAGACCTGCAGTAAATGTCACTATCAATTTTATGACACACTCTATCAAGAATATTAAGAAACCAATACGTCAGAAGCATAAATGCCATTGCAAAATAAAACAAAATTCTGGAGTTGAGACATAGCAAGCAAATGCGTATATCTTTATTTCAGTGACTATGAATACATTGATCCTTTCCACCACTGTATGGTCTCTAAAATTTACTCATTCCTTATTATGATTAAGATCAAAAAGGAAGAAAAAGCGCTAAAGAAAACTACATAACTAAACACATAGCTTCAACAGAAATCATTACCTCCAAATTAGCCAGTCCTTTGGAAACCACCTCTATCATTCTGATCCTAATCTGGACATAATCAAACACAATCAGCACGAGACACAAAGTAACTCAATAAAATAGATAGCAAATGCAATTGGAAAAAAAAGGTACCTCCTGATCAGACTTCTCATTTTCAAATTTAGGATAGAAAGTGGCTCTAATTTGCGCTTGAGTATAAGTCGAATTATCCACCACAAAATTTTCCAACAGATTGCCCCTAAATAGCTTTCTTAGGTTAACATTAGTTTTGGGAGACCCCACTGAAGCAGCAGCCGTAGCAGATGCACCACTCTGGACTTCAGGTGCCTTTCCATCGGGAGCCACCTGTTCAACTTCTACAGTTGAAGCGCCGCTCACCGTTCCATAAGACTTGGGAATCCATATAGCATTTTGACCTCGCAAATTACCCTGATTCACCACTTGCACATTACTTTGCGCACTGGTGTCTGTTATACTCAACCCACCAATTCTACTCGTAACCGCGGCCACCGATGCACCCTGACTAGAAAGAGAAGGCTGATCGGAACTTGCCTTGGGTTTCCATTCTTGGTCTCCATGCCCGCCTCTTCCCTGCAAATTAATCCATCTCCGTACAGTTAACAACTAAAACAATGATCAATCAAACATCAAGAAAATTTCTTAAAAAAGAATAACGGAACACCTGAGGCATGATGAGACGAGAAAAGGAAACAGAGCAAGAAGGAGAGAAGGCAAGGAATCTGGAGCGAGGTAGGGCTACGAAGGCAGTAGAGTATCGAAGGGAAATGGAGCGATAAGAAGAAGGAGAAAATGAGAGGGTGAGAGAGAGTGTGGAGAAGAAACTATGCATGATATCGGTGGGCGTTATACGGAACGCGCTAGAGCACAGAGCAGGAGAAAGGGATTGGATGTGGTTGACTCGGCTAGCGGCAAAATTTGCACTTTCCAAGCAACAGAACTAGAGTTTTCAACTTGAAAATAGAAACAATAAAATAAAATAAAAATCCAAAATTAGTCTGAAATTGAATTGATTTTCCCATTAATCGAAACAATAATCACAGTATATAATTTTTATTTTTTAAAAACAGATTATTAATCA
>CANXYI011185685.1:0-10409 GCA_948208565.1 Hura crepitans
TGTTCGACTTGCTCTTTTTCAAATCTACTCCTCTTAACACCTAGCTATGTAATAAATAGGCCTTTATTCTTTCCTTCTTCTCTAACTAAAATTGATGCTATTATTTCCACAATGGTGTAGAGACACATGTATAGGGTTTCACCCTTGATCAGCTTATTAAGTAGTGAGGGGCCTCATAAGGAATGTTTTAGACTCTTTAAATGCTTTTTGGCATGCATCATCCCATTTAAAATTTGTCATCTTTTCTAAGTTTTTTGAATAAAGGAAAGCACCTTTTGGACGAATAAGATATAAATCTCTCTAAAGCTATTACCCTTCCATTCAACTTTTACACATTATTCAAGTTCTTAGGTGATTGCATGTCTAGAATGGCATATATATTTTTTTAGATTAACTTTTATTCCCTTTGAGACATCATGAATCTAAGAAATTTCCTAAACTAAACACCAAACATACAATTTTTTGGATCTAACTTCATCTGATATTTGTTCAAAGTATTAAACACTTTTGCTAGGTAATTTATATGTTATATGGCAATTCAGCTTTTAATAATCATATCATTAACATATACTTCTACTAATCGACCATTGTCCTCCTTAAACATTTTGTTAACTAGTTTTTAAATAGTAGCCCTTGCATTTTTTAAATAGAATGACATTACTTTATAGAAAAAGGTCCTTTCATGGTTGATAAAGCTTGTTCTTTCTTAATTTAGCTGAGCATGAGTATCTATTGATAGCCTAAACTAGTATCCAAAAAATAATAAATCTGATGTCTAGTTATAAGGTTTACCGATTGGTCTATGCACAAAAGAAGATAACTATCCTTCAGGCATATTGTCTAAGTTTATGAAGCCCATAAATATATGCATTTTCTCATTCTTCTTTTTTCACCAATATGACATTGGCCAACCACTTAAGAAAGTACACTTATTTGATGAATCCATCTTAAAGGAGCTTTTGCATTTCTTCTTTAATCACAGTGCTCTGATAGCTGTGTATCATCTCAGCCTTTGCTTACTTGTTGAGCCTTTCAAATCAATATTCAATTTGTGGCTAACCTTGGGGTCCATTCTAAGGATGTCTTTTAGAGAACATGTAAAGATGGGCTTGTTGAGGATGAGTACTTCCAATACCTTTTCTTTTATTGGTTTAGCCATTTTGTTCTCGATTAACAATATATTCCTTGGGTGTTATATCTACCTTTATTACTTTCCCTTCGGCTTTTATTCTTAGGTGCTTTAGCTTTAGCTCCTCTATGAGATTAGTGGCGAAGTTTTCTTTGACATTTTTGATTATGGTGATATAGGCTTCTCGAGTAGCTTTTGATTTAGTCTTACTATAGTGATAATTGTTTCCATAGGAAATTTCATCACTAAGTATTAGATACTAGTCATTGCACTACTTCAAACAATGTTGGCCTTCTAAAAATAGCATTATAAGCAATGGGTATATTAATCAACATAAAATTACATTTTAAAACTTCTCCTACCTCTACATGTAGACAAAATCAATAATAGGAATGAAAGCATTTCTAATCTCAACTAGCAGTTTTTGGATATGAGCTAATCCTTTAAGTGGAAGGTTAATCCTTTTATAAGCATCAAGAGTAAGAATGTTGACAACACTTCCATTATCAACAAGTATTCTTTTTACTAGGAAGTTAGCAATATATCCTTATGTTAGTTGTAAACCCTAGAGTATATATGTAATAGGGATATTTTATGTACATTAAACATTTAATAATAAAAGGCATTCTTTATTTCTTAGTTCTTATGTTAATCCATTTGCTTGATAATTATCTTAAACTTGTAATAAAGTCCTTAGTATAAATCACAGTGTAGAGGAAATCATGAAGAGTTCATGATGTGAGATTCCTATTACAAGCAAATGTGATAATACCGAAATCATCATTAGTTATAATGTTAAAAATATGGGACATTGTTAATACAGATGACTAGTACATGTTATACTCTTTGACTAGGTTACGTAATAGTTCTCACAAACTATAGGCATAGTGAGGCTTAGTGTAATGCCCCTATACCCAATTGATATATCGATTTAATTAAATGATGTCACATGCCTAGTTCAATTATTGTTCCTTTATCGAGTCTCTTATACTCTTTATTTAGTTAGCTCAATGTAGTCATCATCTTGAATTTTGTATGCCAATTCAAATTCTTTCATTAGTATGTCATACATGTATATCACATTTAAACAACACGTGTTGACCTACTAACAATATTGTTAATGCTTAAAAATTATTTAATACAACTGCCATTTACATATTTTATTTTATAATCAAATAATCTAGAACTATTATCCATGTAGATATAGTTTATATTAAAACATTAATTGTCAATGAAAGAACATCATCATAGGCAAAGATGCTCATGATGGGCTCTTCTTACTTGTCTATTTACCACATTCTACTTCTACCATGGTTGGGACTTGATTTGCTGCTTCACTTGATAGAATGAATAACCTATGCATTAGTGAAATGCTAATGCATTAAGCAAGATTGCTCAATAGTGTATTCTAATACTATTAAACTCAAATAGTTACCATTAAATTTTGTACCTTTGTTTCCCTTTCAACTTATATTCCTTCGTTCATTTCTCATACATTTATGTTCTTATATACTTTTTAAATAATTGTTCTTTCTTTAATATGCTTTAATACATTATGCTTTGCCATGCCATTTCTAATCATTTATAATAATATTTTTTTATCTTTTTTTACTCATAATTATGGCTTTCATACTTCCCTTTATCTATTCAAGATCACACTTCCTTTTTATAATATTAGATTCCTTTAATTTCCCCTTTTTACATCTATGTGTATATATGTATATCAATACTTAGTTATTCAAGATTGATAAGTTTAATACATTATTCAAGATATATGATGCATGTTTTAGATAACTCATAATAATAACTCTCTTATCTATTATCTCATTATTCACTCATCCTAGTCCATATTTGATAGACAACATCTCAGTACTAAATAATAGGATATCGATCATAGAGGTCTCACCAGTTGTGTAATGGCCTATATTTTGGATCTTATTAGTGGTTGCACTCGTGTTGTATAAAAATATGTGTAGTCTCCTAATTGGACCTTATTAATAGCTACACCCATACTATATAGATATATGTATAATGGCCTAACTAGACCTTACCAATGGCTACACCTATATTATACAAATATATGTGCAGTGGCCCAATTGGACCATACCAACTACTGCACCAGTGTTAAATAGCATTGAGGTACTCTAGCAACTGCTATCTATCCCTAGTTAACTAGTCAACCTATCTATTAAGTTGTCTAACTTATATGGGCTTTTCTTAATTTGCATTATATTTCTTTTTCCAACCATTTCCATGCCATTTAAACATTATAAGAAATTGAATCATATCCATAACAAACATCAGTATCATATTTCATTCACATAAGCATGTAAATATAACTTTGTAACTTATCATCATCATGACATATTTATTTATACTCATTATGAACACAATTTTATATTAGAATTCATAGCATATCAATATTAAACATTATTTATATTATTACAATGTTATGCTACTAATATTCCTCCAATTGGAACCTCTTTGTTTACTTAATTGCCCATAAGGCTCTTAATTTAGTTTCCTTAAATTACTCCTTTTATCCTTATATTATTACATCTCATTTTATTACATTTTATTCATACACTACCTATTACATTGTATACAAATTTCCATACCTTGTTAATGTTCTTAATTTCTTATGTTATTAATTGTTTCTTCTAACTAGTTATATTACCTGTAAACATTCATTTTGTAGCCTTTCTTTACTTATAACTCCTTTATCATCTTCTTTTATTTTCATCATCCTTAATATTTAAAGAATATAATTTTTTTAACTGTTATATATCTTGAGCTATAATTAGTCCATATAATTCCTCTCTTTATAATATAAATCCTATTTCAATCCTTAGCAATTAATTTGTATACTTTGTTCAACCTATTTTCCTAAGTATAATCCATTTAATTTACATTATTCCTTGTCAATGATATTATCATTTTTATTATGTCATTTCCTATTCTTTGCATACACACACATGCCATATATTTGTTTTTAGTTAATTTCCACATAATTATCTTGATTTATTTTACTTCATTTGATATACTTTACTTCATTTGATATACTTTACATTGCTTCTTAAGATATGCACTTAATTCTTTACTTAAATAATAATCTATATCTACACTTTTCTATGTCTCACTTATTCTTTAAGGCATGTAATCTGTATGAACCAATTTCATAATTAATTCTAATCACTGATAACTTCTATGTATCATTTTCCTTTATTTAACTTAATAAATTTCTAATGATTCCTTTAGTAATTTTTTTTATTTTAATCCCATTAAGGATTTCCATAACAATTTTTTGTGTGTGTGTGTGCGTGTTTATAATTCTTATATATCCAAATTTCATTTCTTGTTATGCACATCACTTTATTTTTCTTACCTATATAATTAATTTCTTATACACTTATTTTACTTGTTTTCATATGTATATTCACATGTATATGTTTTTATAAATTTTATATAGTTCACTAATTATTTAATCAATATATAACCTTATATAATACCATTTCCTTGCTACAATTTCATTCATGCATATTACACATTTATGTCTAATTTCATCATAGAAATATTTATAATTCCTTAAGTAGCATTTTTGGCCTAGCATAGCTTACTTAGATCTAAAATTTCTTTTCACTATTTCTTTCACTCTGCTACTTCCTTTAGAGCTTAATAATATTCCCTTGCTACCAATTTCATGTAATACATAAAGATTCACTGCATTCCATAAGTATTCACATAACAATAAATCCTATAAACATACACATATAAGTCTTATGGTATTAGAATACACATACCTTATTAGCTTAGTTCCTCCTCATCTTCATCTTCACTTTCATATTTTCACTATCCATCCTTCCAACTCCATCAATTCCATAACCATATTCCTTATGAAAAATTTCATTACAACAACATTAATCACACATTTCTTAATCACTTATTCAAATACTCATTAATATATTTTAAACAATCCATATAATTAGCCAACTTAAAGAGCACTATACCTATATGTATTTGAGCTTTTAACTTCTCCTCTCATCCTCTTTTTCCTCTATATCCTTTCTCTTCCCGTGCAAATTAGGGAAGCTAAGATAGTAGACTAGAGAGAGCATCCTTTTAACTATAATCTTTAGTAATTATTTGGTAAAAATTGAGGTGTAAAAATGGTGGAATGGCCAAGGGTAAATTTTGGCAAAGGAAGGGGTTTTTGGGAGAAAATGTTGGCAAAAACCAAATGAATATTTAATTAATATTTAGGTATTTTTTATAGGGAATGGATGGTTAGGATTAAAAGAAGACATTTACACATGAATTGTGGGATTTATTCCATGTGTAATTGTCTTTAAAATATCATTTAATCATTTCCACCTCATTTTATTCTTATTACATTTGGATGCCCAAGATCTTCCATGTTACTATTTGATCCAATGGCCTATTTTGATCCCTACACAGAAAATTCCACCATTTTTTTTAATAAATATTCATTTAATTGAATTTATTTCACTATTTTTTTTAATAGTTCCGATGTCATAAAAATTTGAATCAGATGATTTTCATATTTGTCAGATTATTTTAGTATTAGGATGTGCCAGTTTTGAATTATTTGGGCATTTTTTTAATTTTTTTAGCATTAAATGATTTACTACTTACTATAGATCGTAATCTAGATCTCATTTTTAATTTTTAACCTCCTATATGACCTTAAATGCTCCTCAAATTACACCATAATTCATCAAATAATTAATACCACCTTTTAGTACAATTAACTCAAATTAGGCCCATGATGCACCATTCATGACCTGGTATCACTATTCATCTAGACCATCTCCCAAACCTTATTCTTTTAACACTTTTCATGTTAATTCATGTTTTTACCCATCTACACGTGTTCCATTTATCTCTGGACCTCTAATTACACTTTTCCAATTTTGCCTTTAGTCATCTTACGTATTTACAGTTTTGCCTTTTAATCATTTTTCACTCTGCTATTCACACCAACTGAATTTACTCAATCTATACATCCATTTTTATTTCCTAATTTTTTTTTTCTAATTCTAACTTTATCCTTAGGAAAAATTGGACCGAAAGTTGAGGTGTGACACTTAAGGTTAATATGTGGATGCTTTTTTTAGAAACAAGTTCATTAGAAACCCAGCATGAGATTTTCACATGGATATATAATTTATGTTAGTAAAAGCATCTTATCATATCAGTGGGACAAGTATCCTTAGACTTAAGATCACCAAAGTTATCTTAAGTATCAAGCACTACACTTTGACTCTGGTGCTTTTACTTCGTAGAGAAATATACATAGTTAGGAGATTAGGTATAGCATGAGATACTTGAAGGTAGTTAAGTGATCAATAAAGAATTTACCACCCCAAATTATATTAGGAGTTTATCTCATAGTTTTAATATAAATCTTTATTCAGAAATCTTTAGCCAAAATAAGATGCAAGTATGAATGAGATTCACAAGGGCATTTATATTTAGGGCTTGATTAAACATAATTAATTAAGCATTGAGTTGACACAAGTCTATGCTCAAACCAGAATTAGATAAAGTATAGTGAAAGGACTAATTGTATGATAACTGAATATAGAAAGGTAAAATGGTCAAATCACTAACCTTCTAACACTTGGGTAGTCATAATGCATGGCTAAAAGTCTCTCTTAACTTGTACTTAAGTGAAATTATTAATTGAGAATTAATAAAAATTTCAAGAAGTTAAAACCATAGAATTCCAGTTATGTTAGGACTTTGATCCATTTATCTATCGCTAATGTGTTTTACAAGCCGAAAGTGTTAGAAATATATAAAAGTCAAGTTCAAGGTAAAAATGCATGATATTTGATGACATGAGATGTCATTAGGCTTGATGAAAGGAAAAGAAAAGGCTTATAGGCTTAGAGTCTAAGAAGTAATAAAGCATAATAGAAAAGTCTTGTCCAAATAAAACATAAAAGCCCTATGCACATAAAGCAGAAAAGGTCCCATTAAATTGAGTTTAATTAGGCTTAATTAGGTCAACTTTTTAAGAGTTAAAAGGAACATTATTCTAACCTATGGCTAAATTAAAAATAGAGTATAAAAAGCCTTTAATAGTTCAGCCAACATAAGAAAAGAATTACACATATTTTGCATCATCATTTTTCTCTTTAAAACCCTAGCCACCTCCTTTACTAGCCCTTGAGGAGATAACCTCTATTTATGCTCTTAAAGAGTTCTTAGACTTGTTTTGTAACACCCCTTGCTTATTCCTGAGGGAAACGAGCAAAAAGTGCTACTTCCCACGAGGTCACTCATCCTTGGATTTTCCTAGGGGCCTTTTATTTAACTTTTATTTATATCCATCCTATTCAGTGTGAAAATTTCATTTAATAGATTCAATAATCCATGGTGAACCTCTCAGGCATATGACACTCACATGCCTAATCTTACCTTTAAATATCTGCCTAGGCTATTACTATAGCTAGGAGCTCGTTATGTACAACTATAGGCCAACACACTAACTGTCTAGACATCGTATCACCTAACTACCCACAGTAACATGCATGAGTGCCTTTATCTACCAAAGCATCATATTTTAAGAAGACAACATCATACCTAGATAGTCTTCAGTTGCATTTATGGTTATCCTTATCATACCATCCTAATCTACCACTTGTGCATTAAACAACTGATACGTTGAGTATACACTCAGTGGTGAACTTAACCAAACATACTTTGTATCATAAACACAACCATACACACAATCAAGTCCATAATATCATCTACTTATTATACAAGTCTTCTTATTAGAATCATATGTCATTTCCAACCTCTCTTAGGGTAATGCTTTAAGATTGCTTATTTACTTACTTATATTACATCATACAGACCATTAACTTAGGTTTACTGATGCTATTTCTATCCTTGCTTACTTGTGTTTTACACTGATGTGCCTTTATGCCATTAACTATCCCAATGCTTAAATTACTTGGCTTACACATTTTATCTTACTATTTTCATCATTAGTTGATCAATTCACCCAGTTAAGTCTTTATTCTTTCTTATATGTAGGGTACTATATGCCTTACTTTAAATAGGTAGCTCCTTCAATGTTTGTTTAAGAAGGTCTCACATTTGTTTTCTTTCTTATCACTTGTCTCTTTCTATATGCTTTTATTCTCCATCTTAATTCCATTAGTTCTTTACTTTCTTTAGGATTGCTACTAAAAGTGCATGTGTTTATTAAGTCTCTTCTTATAGCTTATCTCTTGTTCTTATTGACTTTATTTATAGGTTGTCTTAATTATGATAGATAAGATCTTAATCCTTTTTATTAGTGACATTAAATCCATTTAAGGTCCTTAATTTTTCCACTTATACCCTCAAGGTTTAGGAAGAACTCTTAACCACTGGATAATAGGAATCACGTTGTGCAGTGGCCCCCATTTATGGCCTTAATAGCTATACCTACCTAGTTCGAGAACCGGACGGATGCTAAGCTATATAGTGGCCCACATTTTTTACCTTGGTGTCTGTACACACCTTTCATTTGATAGTAGGGATCAGTTCCTCAGAACCTCCTAATATTAGAAAGGCTGATAACATAGTCTGTGGAACTCCTAATATCTATAAAGGGGATAGCAAGGATTAGCCCCATGCGACCTCCCAATATCCCAAAATATATATCATCACAAGCAATATCTCTAGTGGATAAAAAGGATTAGCCTCGTGGAACCTCCCAATATCCACAAGTGGGTAGCAGGGATTAGTTTGTAGACCTCCTAATACTCAAAGCATGCAGGCTCAAATCAAAGCTCAGCAATTGCACCCGTCATACATAGGCTAAAGTCTATTCAAACTCAACCTCTAGTAGCTAATAATCCCTAGTTGACCAGTTAACCAATCAAATGTATACCCAACCAGTAACCCATATTCCACATTATTTATTTTCGTAACCATTATTTCCATTATTTGGGATATCCATATCAAAAACATATTATCTCCATTATGTCAACTTGCTTAATTTATAATTTAAGTTATCCATTCAAAATCCTTCCAGTTTCACCAGTTCCCATATTTTCAACTCAAGTCTCCTTTGATATATCAATATCATTCGATTCTCTTTTATCTCTTCTTTACATCTTGTTCTAATTCCTTTCTCATGCCATATTATGCCTATTATACCTTACCCTTATTTATCTCAAGATATTTTACCCTTTAGTTCTATATTACCTCTTCCTTTCATCAAATTACGACTGCTTAGTTTCGCAGGTTTAGTAATTTGCCCTTTTTATTCTTATAATCATAATGATGTTTTATTTCTTATATCATTTAATATTTTGCTCAATATGTCTTTAAGGAATCCTTTATAATAATTATTCCATGAAAATATACTCAATACTCTATTAATTATACTCTCCATTTTATACCTAGATTCCATGAAGTTACCATTTATTAGTTCTTTTAGTTTCTTCCCATTTATTGTTTGTGCATTCACAATACTTACCTTGTCTTGTAATTTGTTTCTTCAGTACTTTAGTAATTTTACAACTCTATTCTCTAGTTCTATTTCTAAATAAATCAACTTATCATCTTTCCTCTTTACCAAATATTTATTTAAATTATGTTTAGGTCAATGGGACACAGTTATTAGCTCATCTCATCTGGTTATATTTTTAGATAGTTACAGGTCATTTTCATTTTTCTTAAACAGTTACAAGCCCTTTTTACATAAATGTTACTATTCATTTGATAAGTTCCTCTCACTAATCTCCTAGTCAATTTCACTTTTCCTTTCATCTCAAGCCATTATGCCCTAAAATATTTCACACCCTTCAACATTAAATTTATCTTATCATACCTAGCCATCATTTCTAACCTAAATTCTTAAACAACATATCTCAATTAACTTCTTACACTTTCACTTAACATTATACACTATACTTGTTACATGCCATGTCTCCACATGTCAAGCCTACATACATCATCTCTACATCATATTTTATCACCATTTTGCACATGACTATACAATTATTCTCACATCCCATATCACTTCCATATTATACATCATGTTACCATCTTAAGATCTCATGCCTTCATGCCATCCACCCGTATACATACCAAGATAAACATGACATACACTTAGTCATACATGCATCACATGCCTCCACATACTTTTCACATCCAACTCACATCCATATCATCTTATATCTTCAAATCACACATCCTAGCATACATAACACATCAATATCACTATACAAACCTACACAATCACAACTTCATACAC
>CANXYI011185717.1:0-10008 GCA_948208565.1 Hura crepitans
AGCTTCGTATCGAGATGCTCTACCTCTTGAAAACCATTTTTTTGGAGTGCGTGTGAAGGATGAAAAAGAAAATATAGAAGAAAAAGGGAGAGGGAGAGGTAGCAATAAAGAGAGGAAAGGGAGGAGAGAAAGAGAAGGAAAAGGAGAGAAATAAAGGGAAAGGGAAAATTTTGGGTAGTTATAGTTTTTTTTAATTATTTTGTATTGTGTTTCCACAATTTTTTCTCCCCTATAAAATTATCAAAATTCCTCAAAATGGATTTTAAAAATTAGATAAATACAAATCCTATAGACATTAAAAGACTCGGGCTCAAAAGATAAAAAAATTAATATTTTTCCTTAACCAAAAACTTAGTAAAAATACTTTTTGATATTTAAAAATTTTGATTCCAAAGCTAATGGACTATTTAGAATATTTAAATATCAGCTTGTAACATTTTGGGATTATTTTTAGCAACTTTTGAATTATTTTAGCTTTGTCTGTGGCACTATTCATAGGACATTGATGTAAAATCTTCTTTAGCATTTTTAACCATCTAAATGACTTTGGATTGGCTTCATACTTTGCTCAAAATTCTCTCATAATTCATACTCCTTGTTTGTACACTTAGTGCGACTCAGGTTTTGAAAGCACTATTCACCTCAAAAAGTATTATACACGAGAGTTGGGATTTTTAGGTCATCACATTTCTTTGCCTCTTAAAAAAGATGTCATCCTCGACATACCTACTTTAAAGAGATATGGATACTGGTCTATCATTTGAGCTTTACTGTCCTGTGTCACTTCTTTCATGCCATGATATTGCCATATAAACTTCACCAATGGCACTGTCTTATTCTGTAACTCCTTAACTTCTCTGGCTAAGGTACTTATAAGTTCTTCCTCATATGACATGTTTGGCCATATCTCCATTTCTCTAGCTATCAATATATGTGAAGGGTCCGATCTTTACCTTTTTAGGATTGAGACATGAAATACATTATGAATTTACTACAACTCTAGAGGTAAAGACAATCAGTAGGCCAATGGACCTATACATTCTATGATCTCGTATGGCCTAATGAACCTCGAACTCAACTTTCCTTTCTTACTGACCCTCAACACCTTTTTCCATAGAGATACCTTGAGAAAGACCTTATCACTAACTTTATACTCAATGTCTCTTCTCTTTAAATTTGTATAGGATTCCTGTCTATCTGAAGCAGGCTTCCGCTTTCCTTTAATGATTTTCAGCTTCTTTTTAGCATCTTTGACCAAATCCAATCCCATAAACTTGTGCTCACTTAACTCACTCTAACATAAAGGAGTCCTACATCATCTCTTGTATAATACCTCATAAGGAGCCATACCAAGGCTTGCTCGGTAACTATTGTTGTAAGCAAACTTTGCCAAAGAGATATACTTATCCTAACTGCCTTTGAGCTTTATAACACATGCTTAGAGCATATCCTCAAGCACTTGAATAAGCCTCTCTGACTAACCATCCGTCTGAAGATGAAAAGCCATGCTGAAACTAAGCCTGATTCCTAAAGAATTATGGAGTTTCCTCCAAAATCTTGATGTAAAGTAGGGATCTCTATTTGAAATTATAGGAAATAACACTCCATAAAGTCTAACTATCTCATTAATATACAATTCAACCAACTTCTCTAAGGAATAATCCTTTCTTATTGGAATGAAGTGAGCTGACTTGGTTAATCTATCGACCACCACCCACATAAAATCATGCTTGTTCCTAGTCATCAGTAGTCTAATCACAAAATCCATAGTGACTCAATCCCACTTTCATTTTAGGATTGCAATAGGATGTAGCAAACTAGAAGGAACTTGATACTTATCCTTTTCTTGCTGAGAAGTGAGACATCTAGTCACATAATTAGCTATGTCTCTCTTTATGCTTGGCCACTAATAAACTATCTTCAAATCTTGACACATCTTAGTACTACCAGGATGCATAGCATATGGTGTATTGTGCACTTCTTATGGAATATGTTGTCTTACATCTTTACTATCTAGCACATAAAGGCACTCATGATAGTACAAATAATTGTCTTCCTTGATCATATACTTCCTTTTAGATCATACCTATGATACTCTAAAGCCTATAATCATCCTTCTACGAATCTATCATTACCTGTATCAAACTTGGCTTGACTTGTAACTCAACTAACAAACCACCATTATCCTATAGCTTTAAACTAACATGCATCGCCTTCTAAGATAATGTAAACTTTCTACTCAAGGCATCTACAACAACAATAGCTTAAACAAGATGATAGTCAATAAGGCAATCATAATCCTTAACCAACTCTGTCCATCTTCTTTGCCTCAAGTTTAACTCTTTTTATGTTGGCAGATACTTCAAACTCTTATGGTCGATGCAGACATAACACTTTTCCCCATAAAGATAATGCCTCTATATCTTTAAAGCAAACATAATGGTTGCGAGCTCTAAGTCATGTGTTGGGTAGTTTTTCTCATGAGGTTTTAATTGTCGTGAAGCATCAGTAACAAATTTTCCATCTTGTATGAGTACACATCCCAACCCATTCAAAAAGACATTAGTATATATGGTGAACTCTTTTTTTGACACTAGCTGAACCAAAATTGAAGCCTCAGTTAACATACTTTTGAGCTTATCAAAACTCTACTAACATCTATTATCCCACTCAAACTTTACATCATTCCATATAAGATGTGTCATAGGGGATGCTATCAAGGAAAACCCCTTGACAAACCTTTTATAATATCCAATAAAACCTAAGAAACTCCAGATCTCAATTGTATTCCTAGGTGGTATCTACTCCATTACAGCTTGAATCTTGCTAGGATTAACCCTTATGCCTTCTATGGATGCTATATGCCCTAAAAATGACACTTCCCCTAGCAAAAACTCACACTTACTAAGCTTAACATAGAGCTTCTTATCCCTTAAAATCTATAAAACTATTTATAGATGCCTCTTATGCTCTTCTTGATTCGTAGAATACAGAAAGATGTCATCGATAAAGACTACTACAAATGATCTAGAAATGGCTTAAAAATTCGGTTCATGAGATCTATGAATGCCACATGTGAATTACTTAACCTAAAAGGCATCACTAGGAACTCATAGTGCCTATATCTTATCCTAAAAGCCATCTTATGTATGTTTGCCTCTTTTACTCTCAATTGATAATACCCAGATCTAAGATTAATCTTAGAGAAGACATCTGCCCCTCTAAGTTGATCAAAAAGATCATAGATCTGCAGTAAGGGATACTTGTTCTTAATGATGACTTTGTTTAACTACCTATAATCCACATAAAGCCTCAAAGAACCATCTTTCTTCATAACAAATAGAATCGGTGCTCCCCATGGTGAAACACTCAGTCTAATGAAACCTTTTTCAAGAAGCTCTTACAATTATATCTTTAACTCTTTCAGCTCTGCAGGAGCCATCCTGTATGAAGCTATGGAAACTAGTGTTATGCCTAGCATCACCTCAATTCCAAATTCTAACTCCCATTTTTTGTGGCAAATAGGGTAGTTCATCTAGAAAAACATCCTTAAACTTAGCCACAATAGGAATCTGACTTGCTTCTGATACTTCCCTTTTAGTGTCAACCATATATGCAATGTAGGCTTGACAACCCTTTTGCATCATCTTTTAAGCCATAACTACTGATACTATATTAGCCATGCAATCTAATATCTGACTAATCAATGTCACTTCTTACTTGTCACTAGCTTGTAATGTGATCCTTTTCCTTTTGCAATCCACTATGGCATGATACTTAGACAACCAGTCTATGTCTAAGATAAGATCGAACTCATTGAATGGTAATTTAATAAGATCTATTAAGAAAACATGTCCTTATGTTGACAAAGGATAATCTTTGTATACTTTAACCACTATGATATGCTATCCTATAGGATTACTAACCATCATATCAAAACTAAGGCCATCTGACTCTAAACCCCAATCTATAACCCATGCTGTGCAAATATATGAATATGTGGATCTCGGGTCTATCAGTGCTAAAGTAGGAAAATAAAAAATATGGAAAATACCTATTATAACCTTTAAATCATCTACCTACTCTCTAGCCTGTATGGCATACTACATAGCTAGAGCTTTACTCTCTAACTTGTCTTTTTGGCTAGCCCTAGCTTTGCTCCTAGTATCTCTTTTTTATGATGACTCTAAAGGTTTAACCAGACAGTTTCTTTGAAAATGCTCTCTCAAGCAATAACCCTAGCAAACTCCTAGTGTAGCCTTCCAATATACCCTCAATGTCTTTTATGGCAAGTCTCACAAGCTGGTGTTAGCTCACTACCAATAATAGATCTAAAAGCACCTGATGTATGAGTCTATACTGTAAAACCCTATCCTAACCTCTGAGATTGATCTAACTTTTTGCTCTGTTATTGCCTGGATTGACCCCTTTTCTACTTTTTATCAGCTGTATAACTAGAACTGCCTTATCCCTAGCCATAAGATCTCTTCTTAAAGCTATCTCTATTTTATCTCAATTGATGTACCATCTCTATAGTATGACAAGAAGATATCAAGGCTAAAAATCCCTAATCTATATTAGAGCAACTTGTTGCATAACATCCAAATTCAACCCCTTCTCAAACTTCTTGTAGCGATCTTCCTTTGTAGCCACCACTGCCTTAGCATATCTTCTCAAGTGAGTAAACTCCTTCTCATACTCAGATATAGACTTATGCTTTTGCCTTAAGTCCATGAGCTCCTAGTACTTTTGATCCATTTAATGCTCAGTTATGTATTTCTTCTTAAATTTTTGAAGAAAGAACTCCTAATTAAGATCAACAACTATCTTATGTTCTGTAATGACCTCTTACCACTTCAAAGCTTCCTCTGATAGCATAAAAGTAATACACATTATATACTCTTCTTGATGACACTTCAACTACTGCATAATCCTGAGAATCTAATCTAGCCAATACTCAGCTCTACTTGACTCATCCAACTCTTTACCCTTAAAGAACTCAATCGTATTCTTTAATAACTATTCCATGTATGTCTACTAAAAATCCTACTGCCCTTGAGGTACTGGAGGTGGAACTGTATAAACTATAGCAACTATAATAGTAGCCATTATTGCTACCTAATAGACTCCAACATCATTTGTAACTAAGCTGGCTAACCTTGCTATCCATGTGCAGTATGTCCCGCATCACTAGAGGTCATGTACTCTAGTTGTGCCCCTCTTTGTCTAATAGTCGTATGATCATGGCACTCTACTTCCTCTTCTTCACTTTGGGTAGTAGTACAACTCATCTCCGTATTTGTGGGTAAGAGAAATAGATTATGAACCACACATGTAAAATGTTAAGATGTCAACATACTACATGCTCTTATATAACTTATAGGTTTAGAGCAAAGCCTAAACCAAAGCTTTAATACCACTAATTGTGTGAAACCCTCTACTCATTCATCGAACCAAAATAGATAGTGTGCACGCATATCGATATTTGATTTTGCTACCTATAAAAATGTATTAAATTAAAACTTTTATTAATTAAAGGATTTCTTGACTTAAAGAATCATAAAATAACAAAAATATTTGGCATGCTTTACAAGGCAACTAATGGGGTCATCATGTCAAAAATTTGATAGCATAACAGTTGCACTAGGACACTTTTCCAAATAGTAAACATGATAAAGACACTTCTAAAACCATTTACAACACAACACAACACAACTCCAAAATGGATCCTTTTGACCTTTCAAACGTTATCAACACAAAACAGAGCCTCAGGCTCATCAAAAGAAACATCAAGAAATATCATACAAGCCATGCAAGAAATATAAGCCTTTGAAATAAATACAGTTTATGTTACAAAAACCAACCCAAGTTTACAAATTAGGCCTAATCCCTCTGGAATCACAAAATTATTAATATTTATATATTTACATCATTATCATTTTACAAAAAGAAAATAAAAGTACCCAAGAAGGGCAGCCTTCATTTTCTCCTATGGGCCAGAAGCTTTGACTCTAATCTACTGCACAATTAACTACTCATTGCAAACAAAGCAATGCACTAAGCTTTTCACTTAATTGTTAATCACTTCAACATGAATATGCCAATTATATAATACAATTGTCCATTTTCATACCAAATGTGTAACATGATATTAACAGTAAGCATACAATATGATTCATAAGCAAATAATCATTTTTGATATACATGCATGTCAAGAAATATGCATATGCTACCTAATGTCTATATACATAACTTAACTATCATTAACTTAATTAAAATGAGCCATAAGCTTAAGATGTACAATTATCACCTCATAATAAGCACATACACATATAAGCACGTATAAAAAGCTCAATAACATACATTACTTGTTATAGGCTCGTAGTCATGCATTAATCACATTACCGATCTAAGCATCTTTAGACCACATCACCATTTTAAGGTCTTTATATTATTTAACAAATGCCCATATTAAAGAGATAACTATCCAAGGCTAGATAACATATATCATTATCTCAAAGGCACTCGTACCTATTTGTATGTAACATTAGCCCGTTTGAAGATACGTAGACATTGGCCCATAGGCACTCACATTTGAAGATACATAGAAATATTGGCCCATCAACACTCACATTCAAAGGTACATAAAAACATTGGCTCATAAGCACTCTCACTTATCGGTACATAGAAATATTAGCCCATAGGCACTAGCACCCATTAGTACATAGATAGGTGACCTCGAAGTTCTTATACCCGAAGGTAAGCTAACAGCTAATAAAATCCTAATTGATCAGTCAACCTATACAAACTAGGTTGTCTAACTATATAGGCATCATTAAACTCATCATATTATGTCATTTAAGACATTTATATATTTTACACCATATTGTTGCATAATTCATCTCATTGGCCATTTTGTATATTAGTAAGGCCTAAAAACATATGCCCATAGCATAAACAATATAATCACATCATGTAGCCAACTTAGGCTCACATAAACTTTAACTCATAGCAATATCATAAGACACATCCATACATCTTAATTCTCATTAATACCTCAATATGCCATTTAAAGCATCACTAAGCCTTATATGGCCATCACATGTCATATATGCACTTCTCATATCATGCATTAATACCTTATAATGCATAATATATCAAACAATCACTTAAAAGCCACATCTCACATTAACACACCATTTACACATAATATTGGCATTTATCGATATAAGACACATAAAGCCTCATTACATAACAAAAGTCCATATTTATGTCATATGTGGCACTGAGCCACTCCTATATGCACACACTCATGCATGAAATTACATTAAGGCATACACAAATGCATTTATGCGTCATTTCACTTATATTGCTCACATTTTCACTTTAGGCCACAAAAGCATCTAAAACGTGTCATATAAATATTTAAAGCATTCAGCCATTATAATAAGCACACATATGTTCATTTCGTCATATGTAAGCATACACAATGGCATTTACACCATTTTTCACCATACATATAAAAACATGCATTTTAGGCAAAACTAGCACATAATTCATGCATATAGCTTACATAAGGCATTTAGCCTCCTTATTGAATGCATTTATCATACATAATACACATTTGTTTCATACAACATCACCATTTATCAATATTTAATTAATACATGCATTTAACTCTATTTAGCCATTAATACACATAATGCGATAAATGCACATAATGAGATTTAAAGCAATTTCATTCATTTTAAAGTGATTACACATAAAATAGTCATTAAGTATACCCGTAGCTATCCTAGGCCTTCTCTTTGCCTTGAGAAGCTCGGTTCGAATTCTCGCCTATGAATTCAAGCATGTTTAATTTTAGAAAAATCACAAAAAATCATAGATAGCTTTGAAAAATAAAATAGGAATACACATGCACTCTTGGGCACCTTTACGGTCTAGGAAAAATATCTGAATTGATAGAAAATTACCTGACCATGATTGTTCACTATTCACCTCAAGAAGAAAATCCTCGATTTCTCCCGAAATTCTCCACCAAATGACGCATTCTTGGTGTCTAAAGCTTCATCTCAAGATGTTGTACCTCTTAAAAACCATTTTCCAGAGTGGGTGTAGAGGATAAAGAAGAAAAAATAGAAGACAAAGGGAGAGGGAGAGGTGGAAAATAAAGAGAGGAAAGGGAGGAGAGAAAGAGAAAGAAATTGAGAGAATTGAGGGAAAAGGAAAATTTTGGGTATTTATATTTTTGAAAAAAAATATTTTTATTGTGCTTCCATAATTTTTTCTCCCCTCTAGAATGATCAAAATTCCTTAAAATGGGTTTCAAAATTTAGGTATATATGAATCCAATATACACTAAAAGAATCGAGCTTGAAAGATGAAGAAAATCAGAAAAATTATTATTTTTCCTTAACCAAAAACTTAGTAAAAATACTTCCCGATATCTAAAAAATCATATTCCAAAGCTAATGGACTATTCAAAATAATTAATTATCAGGTTTTAATATTTTTAGATTATTTTAAGTAACTTTTGAATTATTTTATGGTTCAGCTTTGCTTGTGGCACTATTCACAAGGCATTGTCATAAAATCTTCTTTAGCTTTTTTAACCATTCAAATGACTTCAGATTGGCTTTAAACTTTGCCATAAATTCTCTCATAATTAATACTCCCTATTTGTTCACTTAATGCAAATTGAGTATCAGGAAACACTATTTACCTCGAAAAAAGTACTTTTTACGAGAGTTGGGATTTTTAAGTCGTTATAGGTTGTATGTCACACCTTATTCAGGTTCAAGAAATAGAATGGGTAAGGGGTGTCATAACCCTTACTGGTCTAGTAGGTTCCCCAGTAAAAAGATCATGGTAGGCAGTACTATGACTACTATTCTGGCCAATGTCAAGATTGACCCAGAGCATATAGGCACCCCTATTTAGTAGCAGTTCTGGATTAATTGGGAGACTTGCTCTACGATTAAGATTGTGATGCCCGATCACACATGCCCATCTAGATACAAGTTCTTCATGCTAGAGAAGCTAGCAAAGCATGATAAGGCATAACCCTTGGATCTAGAGGATGCTTAGTTTGCCATTGACTTGGACTAGCTGCTTGATAATAACTTAGGCCTTACTAGTCCACCTAGGTGACAATGATAGTAGATATATAAGGCTAGGCCATTTTAAGTAGCTCCTTTAAAGCTAGTAGCTACACCCTTTGAGCCTATGCTTTGGGATATAAAGGCATGCATTTTAGAGGCACTCCCATGGTGCACATGGATTTAAGAGTGAGGATAGAGGATAAACACTACTAGTTGGCTACCAGGCTTAATTCCTTAGAGGCTGAGATCCAAACTTTATGATTGAGACAATTGCCTCCTTCATAGCTCCCTTTTTTTCTCTTTTTTATATATATTTTGTACATATTAGTTTAAGACACAAAGCACTGTACTAAAAATGTTTAAATTTATAAAATTATCATGTTTTTATTTTTATCCCCTTTATTGTTTTTAGCAATAGATAAAAACAAATAAATTAATGAAATTAATAAAATATCAAAATAAAAGATATAATAATCAATGGATAAAAAACCCATTCTGAAATTGCTCTAGATCTATACTCCTTAACACTTTAATTTATTTATTATTTGATCTGATATTGCTAGACTTCTCTATCTATCCCTTAACTATTCTTACTTAAGGTATAATAGGCTCAGAAAACCATTTAATAGACCCTCAATATGCTTATAGAAAGTTGGCTAGCACATCAGCTATTTGGGTTACATTTTAAATTTTTTTCCACTTGTAAAAGCACTTGTAATATCATTATTATCAATCTATCTCCTTCCGAAGCCTTCTAGTCCTCGCAGTAACATTATCATATATCAATAAACACTCATATATCACATAAGGCCTTAGGCCCTAAAATCATTAGAACCACATAAATAAAACATTTAGATAAATGGCCTATTTATATACATCATACAAACATTTATATATATAGACA
>CANXYI011185736.1:0-12393 GCA_948208565.1 Hura crepitans
AGTTATAAAACTAAGGTCTAGGATACCTATATTAATAAGCCATAAGGAATATGAGAGTTAAACAGGAAAATAGGATTGGTGAGGTTAATAATGCATAAATGTGAGGTATCAGTGATTAGTAAGAGTGAGTCACAGGACACATTGTGGTAAGAGAGTTAGGATAGGACTGAGGATAGGAATAAGCTATCAAAGTCCCTAAGGATGAGGGCTATTGCTCTTCCTTGATGCAATTCTTACTAGGCCTAAGCATTGCATTACATAGCTTAGGTAGCATCTTGACATTGTATACTTGCATTATACATGACATGATTTTCTTATGATGAAAACTCTATGCATGTGTTTTGAAAAATGAGCATGGTATGATAATAGCCCTGATACAAAAGGGACTTGACAAAGTGAATGAAAAGAGAAAAGAATAATATGGTGGTAGTAGAAAGAAAGTGATAAGGAAACCATAAGTAGAAAAAGGATGAAAGCTAGTGTTAATATCAATGAGTAAGTATACAGAAGGATTTAGATGTTAGAATAAGAACCCTACGAGGATATAGTGAGAATGAAGCAATGAAAGGTATGTTAATAATTTATGGTGAATATAAACAGCTAGCTTACCCCTTTGACATTTAAAAGGGGAAGTGGATTAAGTGGCTAGTGGATAAGCAACATCTATAAGAAGGATGAAAAAGAGAAATAACTAGGCAGCTAAGAGGAACCCAGAGACTAAGTTGTCTTGAGATATTAGAAGAAATGAAAGTGTGGTTAAATGAATTAATTGGAACAAAAAGACAAAGAAAGAATAATATACCCTACATATGAGATGAGCAAGGAAGACAGTTAAAGTGAGATTAGGAAAAAGTGAGCCAAGGATCATGTTGGTAAACAAGAAGAAGGAAGGTATAACCTAGCCTCTAAAAGCACTTAAGAAAAGCTTAAGTAAGAAAGATCATTGGAGGGAAGTCAAGCAAAAATATTGCTTCGTGATGTCAAGGTGGTATTAAAGATCTACATTCATTAATGAGACAAAGTGAACAGTAGGAATGAGATAAAAAAATGTTGAATTGAGGTGAGTATGTAAGAACACTATTGTAATGCTTAGTATTCTAACGGGAACAAAGCGTGGGAATAAAGGAAGCAGTGAGAGTGTACAGTTTGGCATTCTCTAATAATAAAAGCATGATGGAATAAAAAGTAATAGTATTGGAAGAATGTTGAGGGAGCTTCACCCACATTGAGAGAAATCTAAAAAAAGGAAAATTTTCCCAGTAAAGAATAAAGGTGCATCTGAACTGTATGAGATCAAATACATAAAGATGCGAAGGTTTAGCTTTAATAGGAAGAGAAAGGCATAAAAAGGGTAGTAATGGAATACAAAAGTCACTAATCATATGACTGTAGGAAATTTTGAGGATAAAATTTCTTAAGAGGGGAAGAGTTGTAATGCTCAAAAAACTATCATTCGGTGAATAGTAACCTTTGAGCCTGATACATTAATGTTCAGGGCACTGAAGGGCAACTTGGTAGCTAAAAGGGGTTTTGGTCAACCAAACTTTAACCGACCAAAAGGTGATGGAAAAGAGAATTAAAAATTTTAACAGAACTAATAAATCATTTCAGGCCAAGAATTGATGAATAGTGACCTCAATTGGGGTTACGCTAGGATAGCTTTAGGAAGTGCCTAGATGGACCTGAAAATATCATACCCTAAAGCTATTCTAACTAATAGAAGTGGAAAAGGATGTCTAGAAATAAAGTTATGAGCACTTGATGAATAATGCCTTTTTAGTGAGTATGTAATTCTTTCTAAGGTTTCTAATTTTTCTTAGGGAGTATTTGAGGTGTAAATGTTATCCCTAAAGAGAGATTTCAATTTGGGATTATATATAATTTTGTATGAATTTTTGAAGGTGGAACCCTCATATAGAAGTTTGGGAAATGTTGGACAAAGGTGGAGGAAGATGGATTCAATAGTTATGGAGTGGCTTTAACATGACTGAGAGCCTACTATAAGTGAATTTAACTAAAACATACTTTGTATGTTAGGAAAATGTGGAATTGAAGTTTGGGTGTGTGTATGAAAATTGTGTGTTGCATGGGTGTTTATGTGGATATGTATGTGAAATGCATGTTAAGATGTGCAAATTTAGGATATAGGATAATATAGATTCAATTTGGATGTGAAAAGGATATGTAGGTATGTGATACATGCATGACTAGGTGCATGTCATGTATGTCATGGTATGCCTAGGGGTATGTGACATGAATGCATAAGATGTAGGATGGCAACATGGTGTATATCATATGAGTGACATAGAAAGAATGTGAGATTGTATGGTTATGTGAAAGGCATTGATAAAGTATAGTGTGGTGACAATATGTGTAAAGTGAAAATATAAGAATATGGCATCTAATAATTAGAGTGAAAATATTAGGTAAAAATAGGAATTTAATTAAGATAGGTTGTTTAGGCTTTACATGATAGAGAAATATGTTAAGATAAGTAAAAGGTTGCATGGTGTAGATTATTTTAGGATATAATGGGTTGAGGAGAAAGGAAAATGAACTGGACTAAAAGGTTGGTGTGAAAAAGTTACCAAATGAATAGTAACTTTTACGTAAACAGGATCTATAACTATCTAGGAAATTTACAATAACCTGTAACTATCTGAAAATAGGACATGATGAAATAAACTAATATCTATGTCTTATTAACTTAGAAACGATTGGAATAAATATTTAGTAAAAAGGAAAAGTGATTAGCTGAGTTGAATTAGAAGTCAAAATGGCAAGAGAGATACACAATCCTTAAAAAGATGAACGAATAAATTATAAGATAAGGTAAGAAATTATTAATACATAAATAAAGTATGGACAGAATTTAAGAAAACTAATAAATGGAAATTTTGTGGACCTCAGGACATAAAAAGAGAATATGAATAACAGAGACCTAAAGATATGTGTATGGTGTAATTCTTATAAAGAATTCCATAAAGTATAATGAGAAAATTATCAGATAATACAGAAAATAAATATTATTATAGATATAGAACCAATGAGAGTAAATTACTAAATTTGGGAACTAAGTTATTGTAATGTAATTCGAGAAATAAGTGACATAAAATCCAAGGAGTATAATAATTTGGGATACATGAAAGTGAAATGAATTGAGCATATGTTGGTAGAAGAGAAAACCCAAAACCAGTCATAAAAAAAGCTAAAAGATAATTATATGGAATTAATGATAGGAATGGAACTAAAGTTTAAAGTATGACAACTTGATAGAACTAGAAGAACATTAAATGGAATTAAATTATGAAATGAATTAAGATGACATCTGAAAATAGTATATTTTATTATGGAAAATCTAGATAATGAACCTAATGGCTATGAAAGATAATTGAAAGGGAATGTAGGATCACTGGTTGCTTATACATTGGATAGGTTGACTGGTCAACTAGGGATTAGTAGCTGTTAGAGGCTGAGTCCATATGGATTTTAACCTATGCATAGTGGTTATAGTCACTGAGTATTGATTTGAGCCTGTATGCTCCTAATATTAAGAGGCTTACAGCTGATCCCTGATACCCACTCATGGGTATTAGGAGGTCTACAGACTGATCCTTCCTACCCACTTGTCAATTTTGGGAGGTCCCATAGGGCTGATCCCTACTATCCACCAGCTGTGTTGTTACGATGATTGTATTAGGATATTGGGAGGACTCACAGGGCTGATCCCTACAATCCCCTTTTTGATATTGGGAGGTTCTTAGGAACTGATCCCTGCTATCAGGGGGAAAGAAGTATACAGACACTGAGGTCCAAAATGTGGACCACTGTACAGCTTAGTCATTTGTTCAATTCTCAGACTAGGTAGGTGCAGCTACCGAGGCCCAAAATAAGGGCCACTGCACATTGTGATTCCTATTATCCAGTGGTTGGGAGTTCTTCTTAGACCTTAGGGGTATAAATGGATTAATTAAAGAACTTGAATGACTTTAATTGATGTTAAAGAAAGAATTGGGATCTTAATTGTCATGATTAAGATAACCTATAAGTAAATACACTAAAATAAGAGATAAGTTGTAAAGAGAGATTGAATACACTTATGTAAGCTTAACAAGATTCCTAAAAGAAGTAAAAGATTGATGGAATGGTGACAGAATAGAAAAACATATATGAAGAAATAAGCTATAGAAGGAATTATCTAGTTTAAGTAAAGCAGATAGTAACCTATACCTATATATAATGACTAATGCTTAATGATAGAGATTGATTCGAGAATAGTAAGAATAGATGGCTAAACTATGCAAGTCATGTAACTTAAGTATTGTTAGAGTAATTATTTTGGGGTTATTTTAGTACGGCTGCTAATAAAGTAGTAATAAAATGCTATGTAAAGATGAAATAGCAAGTTGTAACCCTAGGTTAAGAGTCTAATAGACATAATATAAATTGATAAATAAATAATCATAATAGGAAGCCTTAAGAAAGGGATTGGAAGTAATAAATAGATGAGGTTTAAGGGATTCTTGTGTGCATGTATGTGTGTATGGTACATGGTATGTTTGGTTAAATTCATCACTGAGTGCATACTCAGCATATCGGGTGTCTGATGTGCAGGTGGTAGATTTGGGGGATAAGTTGAGGATGACCAACAGTGTAGCTAAAGACTGTCCAGGTATGATGTTATTTTATTAGATAGTGATGTTTTCATAGATAGAGGCACTCATGCATGTTACTGTGGGTAGTTGACTAATGTGATGTCTAGTCAGCTAGGGTAATAGCCTATAGTTATGTGAAATGAGCTTCTAGTTGTAATTATAGCATAGACTAATATCTGGCAATAAGACCAGGGCAAGGGAGGTTCACCATAGATCACTAGAACCATTAAATAAACCTTCTATGTTGAATAAGAGAAACCTAAGTAAAAGCTAAATGAAAGGCCCCTCGGGAAATCTAATGATGGGTGACCCCATGGGAAATAGCACACTTTGCCTATTTTCTTTGAGAATAGGCGGGGGGTGTTACATTGTAGCTATCAAATGTGATTCTTTTGGTGCAATTTGAAATCTAGCACAAAGACTAACACTGAAGTGGATATCTGGTTTATTGGTTGTAAGATATAGATATAAGCCAATCATTCCTCTAAAAAGCTTTTCATCTACCCTTTTGCCTTTTTCATCTTGCTCTATCTTTGTAGTAGGGCTCATTAGAGCGCTTGAGGGTTTTGCTTCCATCATTTTGAACCTTTTAAGTAGCTCATTTTTGTACTTTACTTGATTTATGAAAAATTTCATCCTTGCTTTGCTTAATTTGGAATCGAAGGAAAAAGGTGAGTTCACCCATTATACTCATCTCGAACTCTTCCTTCATTAATTGTTCAAATTCCTTACAAAGAGACATATTAATAGCACCAAATACAATTTTATCAACATAGATTAGTACAATAAGTATATTTCATATTTTGTGCGTAATAAAAAGTGTAGTATCAACTTTACCTCATTTAAAGCCATGAGCAAGTAGAAAATTACCTAACCTTTCATACATGCCCTAAATGATTACTTTAAATTTTACAAGGCTTTGTTGAGTTTGAAGACATAATCTAGAAGGTAAAGAATTTCAAAACCATGAGGTTGTTCTACATACACTTCCTCATTTAGAAAAACATTTAGAAAAGCACTTTTCACACTCATTTGATAAAGCTTAAAACCTTTAAAACAAGCAAAGGCACATATTATTCTAATAACCTGTAGACATACAACGGGTGCAAATATTTCATCAAAATCTATGCCTTTTTCTTAATTGTAACCTTGAGCCATAAGTCTAACTTTGTTTCTTGTTACATTGCCTTGTTCATTTAGTTTGTTTCTAAATACTCATTTAATGCCTATGACATAGCAATCTTTATGTTTAAGAACTTAAACCCAAACCTTATTTCGTTCAAATTGATTAAGTTTTTCTTGCATAGCAAGAATCCAACTTTAATCATTTTGAGCCTCAATGAAGTTTTAGGTTCTATTTGAGAAATAAAGGCTACATTACCATAGTATTCTCTTAAAGCTCTTCTAGTCATCATCTTTGTTGAAGGATCTGTCTATAGATTTTCTTTAGAGTGATATTTATAACTTCTAATCTTTTAGAAATTCTAGATGATGATTTATAGATTGTTCTAATTGACTTTATAGTCTAATGTCTTGATTTGGATCCTAATCTAGACGTTGATCTAGACTAGCTTTTCTTTCTTTTTCCATTGATTTTTCTTTAACTTTTCTCTGATTTTCTTAAGGGCCTCTTTAATCATCCAAAACACACCTTTCTCTAGTTTAGACATTAGTTGGATCAAATTTAACATTAATAGACTCTTCAACAATTAATGTTCTTTTATTATAGACTTTATATGCTTTACTATTTGATGAATAACCTAGAAAAACACCTTCATTGATTTTAGATTCAAATTTTCCTAAATGACTTTTATCATTAAAAATAATGAACTTATAGCCGAATGTTTGAAAGTAACTTAGGTTAGGTTTTTTGCCTTTTCAAAACTCATACGAAGTTTTTTGTATAATTGATCTGATGGTTGATCTATTTAAAATATAACATGTAGTGTTTGTAGGTTTAGCCCATGAATACTTTGGTGGATTGTATTCATTGATTATTGTTCTAGCCATTGCTTGCAATGTTCTATTTTTTTTCTTTCTACAACCCTATTTTGTTGAGGAGCTCTAGGTGCTAAAAAGGAGTGACAAATAACCATTTCTTCACAAAATTCTTCAAAGCTTCTATTTTTAAATTCTCTACTGTGATCACTTGTTAGACTGAAATTTTATATCCCTTTTCATTTTGAATATTCTTGCTTAATTTTTTGAAGGCTTCAAATGCAACACTTTTGTTGGCGAGAAACAAAGTCCATGTGAATCTTGTATAATGATTAATAATTACAAACACATAAGCTATAATGATCAACAATTACAAACACATGAGCTTTCTCACTTAGACTTATAAGTGTGATTGATCCAAACAAGTCTAGATGTAAAAGCTCTAAAGCCTTTTTTGTTGAGATTTCTCCTTTGGATTGGAATGATGATCTAGTCTACTTTCCCATTTGACATGCTTTACACACATATTCTTTTTCAAAGTTCATATTTAGTAGACAATTAACTAACCATTTTCTTGATAACTTCTCCAAGGTGTAGATGCTTACATGTCTAAGCTTCCTATGCCAAGTTCTACTCTGATCATCTTTGGAATTTAAGCAAGTAGCATTTTTGTTTTCCAAATCTTCTAGATCAACCAAATAAACATTTCCTAATCTATGAATAGTTAGAATAGTCTTATTTGTTTCAACTTGCTCAACAGTATAATGGTCTGCTTCAAAGATGACTCTTTTATTCTTGTCACATAGTTGACTTATACTTAATAGTTTAAACTTCATATCATTAACAAGTAAAACATCTTTAAAGCATTGGTTTGAACCAATTGATCCAACCCTAATGATTTTTCCTTTGCTTTTATCTCTAAATCTAACATTTCCACCATCTCTCATGATTAACTTATTAAATTTTGACTTGCCCCAAGTCATGTGTCTAGAGCAACCACTATCCATATACCATTTATTTGATCTACTACTCCTTAGACATACGTACATAAAAGTCAAATGAATTTAGGTACCTAATTTTAATTGGGTTATTTGTTGTTAGTAGCATTAGAACACTTAGCTACTTTTAAACCAACAGAAGATGATTTTACTTCTAGATCAATAGAAGACTTAGGTTTTTTTTCTTTAGAGTTATAGGGTGAATGTTTTTCAACCCATATTAACTTTCTAGAACTCTCTTCTTGTAGTAACAGAGCTTGGACATATTTCCTCTTCTATAACAATAGAACCAGGTACTAGAAGAAACATTGGAAACAAAAATATTCTGATAGACATGTTTTCTAAATGCATGTTTCTGATTTATGTTTATTCTTCTAAGTGCATAATTAGAACTGGATGTGCTACTATTATCAACAATGATATCTTTTCCTTTTATCATAATTTGCTTCAAGTTTACCTCTCAACATACAAATTTCTTTATCTTTTTCTTCATGCATCTTTTTCAATTTTTACATTGTTCATTAAATCTATAGTGTTCTCTTTCCAATGATGCATGCTTCTTTTTAAGATTACCATATAGATTGTGTATTCTTCAACGCATTGTAGCATGTTCTCATAATCATTAGAAATGGATTTAGAACTGCTTACCTCATTGTCACTGAGTTCTGTATCTGGGTTGGATTATTCAAGTGCAGTGATACAAACTTCCTCCTCTAGACATGCCATTAGACCAACATTTTTAGTTTCTTACTCTACCTTAGAAGAGCAATAACTAGAGTCATCACTATGACTCCATATGGTTATCATGGCTCTTTTCTTTTGTTTTTTGAACTTTTTCTTTTGATATGGACTTTTAGCTTTAATGTGCACGAGTTTGTTGCAGCCGTAGCATACTATAACTCTAGAGGTAGACTGGATCTTTTCTAACTTTTAATGATATCTTCTTCTAGGTAAATTTTTCCCTTTTATTCCCTTCTTATAGAATTTTTTAAATTTCTTGGTGATTGTGGCTAGGTCTTCATTATTAGAGGAACCATTGCTCCTCTCCAATTTAAGATCAATAGCTTTCTTCTTTTCATCATTTTGTTTTAGTATTTTTGCTTCTTCTTAAGCTTTAATGACAAGTTCAAAGGCTATAAGTGAGCTAATGATGTCATCATATTTTTGATTGGCTGAGCGTTCTCTCATTAGAATAACCATTTGGGGCCTCTATTTAGAGTTTAGAGATCTAACCAGTTTTTTGATATGATCTTACTCACTAATGATCTAACCAAACCCTTTTAGTGAACTAGTAACCTTGATAAATCTATCGCTCATTTTAGAGATAGTTTCATCTAGGTTCATCTTAAATGCTTCAAATTCACTTATTGGAACATGAAGTTTAGAGTCTTTTGACTTGACCTGTTCCTCCATATATGGGAATAAGTTTATACCACATTTCTTTTGTAGTATCACAAGTAGAGACTCTACTGAACTCATTAATATCAAGAGCACAATAAAGATTATCCATTACCTTAACATTTATTTGAGCTCCATGACGTCCTTGCTCATCATAAGATGTTTCATCTTTAGGTACCTTAGTTATAAAGCACAAAGGCTTCTGATAAACTTTTAGTGAAGAAATCTAGCAATCCATAACTTGCTCTTGTAGATAGCATTTCATTCTAGCTTTCTAGAAAGCAAAGTTTTCACCATAAACAATGGTGATTTGGTAAAAGATTAGCCTTCAGCAAAGGTAGTGTTGATCTGGTGGATAGAGGATATAGCCATGATTTTATGGATCTCTCTAGGCAATTAAGCCTTTAGGAATGAGACCTACTTTGATACCAATTGTTGGTCCTAAAGCACTCGATAGAGGGGGTGAATTGAGTGCTTAAAACTAATTTTGAAATGAAATAAATTTGTGCCCTAACTCATCTTTTGAATATATTAGAAAACTATTTTTTGGACATGGCAGATTTTAAGATAGATCAAATAAATAGTTTTCTAATTAAAGGGTAAAATGCAAAATTTTTAAACTTCTCTTGAAGGTTTGTAGAAAATAACTTTAACTTAAAACCTTTTTGTTAGAAAACTAATTTTAAAGATTTGTCACAATTTAGAAAACAAAGTTTTCAAAACATAAATGCAACCACAAATATAATAGAGTAGAGAAGAACAGTTTGCTTATGTATTTTTATAGTGCTTCGGCTATTTAAAGTCTACATCTACTCCTCAAGATAACACACTAGAGATTCTTTCTCCATTTTACTCTTTTGTTTGGCAAAAGTCAAAGTCAATTACAAGCTTAAAAAGCTAGTTACAATCTTTTTTTAGTGAACAAGATTGAACAAGAACCCTTTTGCTAAATCTACCCACTTGATTTAGCACTTTCAAAACAAATAAGGATTTTCCTAGGTATTGAGGTGGCTCACTCTAAGAATGGGATTTTTATCTCTCAACAGAAGTATGTGTTAGATCTGTTAAAAGACACTGGCATGATGGGTTGTAAGCCTGCTGAAACTCCTATAGAGCATAATCATAAATTGGGAGATTTTTTAGAGGATATGTCAGTGGATAAATGTTCGTACCAAAGACTTGTTGGGAGACTTATATACTTATCTCACACTAGGCTTGATATTGCATATTTTGTAAGTGTGGTAAGCCAATTTATACATAATCCAAAAGAAACTCATCTCAGAGCTATGAATAGAATTTTGTAGTATTTGAAAAGCTCTTCGGGAAAAGGAGTTATGTTCAAGAAAGGAGAGAAGTTAACCCTTGAGAGCTATACAGATGCTGATTATACAAGGTCTCTAGTTGATAGGCATTATACTTTTGGTTATTATACCTTTTTAGGAGGTAATCTTGTCACTTGGAGGAGTAAGAAACAAAATGTGGTTGCACTGTCTAATGCTGAAGCAAAATTCAAGTCTATGGCACGTGGGATTTGTGAACTTCTATGGCTAAAGATAGTTTTGGATGACCTTAGAATCAAATGGGAAGGTCCGATGAAACTTTTTTATGATAACAAGTCAGCTACTAATATTGCACACAATTTGGTGCAACATGATCGAACAAAGCACATTGAAGTTGACATACATTTTATTAAAGAAAAACTTGATAGTGGCTTAATCTGCACTCCCTTTGTTTCAACAAATGACCAACTTACGGATGTGTTTACTAAGGGTTTGTCTGGAGCAGTGTTTCAACAACTGATATGCAAGCTTGGAATGGATGATATTCATTTACCAGCTTAAGGGGGAGTGTGGAAAATTAGTTGTCTTTTTCCTGTTTTCTAGGGATTATATTCTTTGTAAATATTATGTTCCTATAACTAGGCTTTATTGATATAGGAAAGCTTTATTTTTCTTCTCCTATTCAGACTAGGATTCTTTTTTATAAATAGAAGGTTGTAAATCTTGTAATTTAATTTAATAAACATCAAATTATTGAGTTCTTCACAATAACATTTTTAATTGTTGCAATTAATGTTATTGTGTGATTATCTATGTATTTGTTTGTTTTATAATTTTAACAGTTTTGTAAGGATGTTCCTAAGAAGAATAGTGATCTAAGAAGAAAATCAATAGTTGAGAAGAAACATAAGGGTACAAAAGAAAGTAAAGAAGTGGTAATTTTTTTATTGTATATTACAAATGTTATTATGCATATGTTAGGTGTTATATGTATTGTGGTCTTAATGAGTATATTTTAAATTATTAGAATCCAGATTTTGTTGAGGGAAAAAATGTCAATGATCATATTGAGGAAGTTAATGATGAAAATGAGAGGAAAGAAAAGAAAAAAATTCAGATGAAGATTATGTTGTTTTAATGTATGGAAAGGAGGACAAAAACAATGAGGGATATAGGTGGGTTTAAAGGATGCATATCTAGTAGTGCTGTTGATTGTCAAAATATTGACATGGGTGATGAAAAGCGTAGAAGATGAGAATGAAATGGTATGTTTATAATTCATTTAGAGATTATCTATATTAAACTATATATAGATATTATAGTTAGATGGTATGTTTTATATTAATTGCAGAATTTAAATGTTGATTAAAGGATTTTTGATTTGTTTTTGAGTGATATAGATTCAAAGATGTTTGATGATATAATTCATAATGCTGTTAAAGAAGTCAATTCATTAAATCAAAATGTGGGTATAGTTATTCTGAGTAGTATTTATTTATGTTTGATTTTTTTTGTTTTAATTGATTTTTTTTTTGTTTTTAAGTTTGTGATGTTTTTATTTTTTAATTTTATAGGTTTCTAAAAGTGTTTCGGGATTTGTAGATTAACCTTTATCACTAGAATTGCAAAAAAGAAGGATTAGATGAACTGCCTTTTTGAAATCTCCTTATTTGAATGAATTCAATTATGGTAGAGATATAATAGAATCAAAAGACACCAAGTTGGTTGTCAAAGATTTACTTCCATTAGATAACATAATTGGTGAAGAAGTGGATTCTAATATGAGGATAGAATTTGACAATTGGTTAGATGAAGGAATGATCAAAAGAAACAAGTAATTTATATATTTTTTAAATTTAATATTTTTATGCTATTATAAAATTTTATATATATTAATATGTTTCTTTTTAAGGTTTTTATTTATTTTGATTTTGTCATATTAGGAAAAAGATATATAAACAAGAATATAATGTATTATCTCCTACATTTGATTTTGGAGTTGATTTTATAGAAGAGAAGACTTGGTTCCATTGTCTGCAATATGGTGGTCGGCCACTTTTTTCTTTGGTATGTAATTTTTAATTATATTTCTTTTTATGTTTTGAAATTTAGTACAGTTTTCTT
>CANXYI011185819.1:0-16124 GCA_948208565.1 Hura crepitans
ATATATATCATGTAAGTGAACGGCCATGATTGCTCCACATGGTAATTAGACTGCTTGAATTAATCATATATACATTTTAACTTAAAAAAATGCAAAATAATTTTCAAAAATCTCAAAAAAAATCATCTTTTAGTGCCAAAAATTGATGAATTACTCAATTAAGGGACCTAAAAAATCTTAGGACCATATTCCAAAGGGAAAAATCACTCGCGTGATTAAGAAATTCCAATTAAATATCAAATAACCTCAAAAAATTCCAATTCCTTCAATATTGGACAATTTAAAATTTTTGACCTTAAGGGTATGTTATTTTTAGGTCCATCTAGGCATTTCCTAGCTCGATGCAAACTAATGTCACTATTCACAAGATATTAGCATAAAATAATTTATTAGTTTTGCTAAAAGTGCTAATTATTTCATTTTCATTATTATTTTACCCGTCAAAGTGTTTTTGACTTGTACTTCCATTTAGCCACTTTAGTGCTACTCGGTCACTAAGGTTACACTTGTCATGCCCCCAAAAAGTAATATTCATGAAATTAAGATTATTGGGTATTACAATATTTCCCCTCTTAAAACATTTCATCCCCAAAATTTACTTAGTTCAAATAGCTAGAGATATTGTTATCTCATATGTTGTTTATTTTCCTATGTCACTTCTTATGACTTATGGTGCTTCCATAACAGCATTACTAATGGTACTAATTTGTTGTGTAATTCCTTTACCTCTCAGGCTCAGATTTAGACTGATTCTTCTTCATAGGATAGATTCGGCTACACCTATATCTCTTTTATTGATAGCACCTATGAGGGATTTAATTTGCATTTTCTTATCATAGAAATATGGAATACATCATGAATTTGTTGTAGTTCAAGAGGCAACACTAGTCTATGTGGCACTAGTCCGACCTATTCTACCACTTCATATGGTATGATGAATCTAGGGCTCAAATTGGCCTTCTTCCTGAATCAAAGTATTTTTTTTTACAGTGATACTTTTGGGAAAACTTTATCCCTAACTTCATTTTTAATTGACTTTCTTTTTTTGTCTGCATAAGATTTCTACTATCTATTATGCCTTTTAATGGCTCTTTAATGACTTTAACTTTTTTTTTTCTGTCTTTGATCATATCTAGTCACATCAGCTTGTTCTCACTCAATTATGTCCAGTATAGTGGGGTTTTGCACTTCCTCCCATATAGTGCCACATATGGTGCCATTCTTAGGCTAGTTTAATGGCTATTGTTATAAGCAAATTCTACCAATGACAAGCATTTATCCTAGTTGCCTTTGAAATCAGTGGTATAGATTCTCAACATATCTTCTAGTACTTGGATCACCCATTCTAATTAACCATATGTTTATGGGTGAAATGTTGTATTGAATGTCAGTCGAGTACCCAAGGACTTATTCAACTTTCTCTAAAACATATATGTGAACCTCAAGTCCCGATCTGATATAATAGACACTAGCGCACCATGTAGTCTAACGATCTTAACAATATAAACCTATGCTAGTTTCTTTAAAGAATATTATATCCTTATTGGAATAAAGTGTGTTGTCTTTGTTTGTAATGCCCGTGAAACTTAGTTTCATAAACAATACTTTTGAGCCATGAATAGTGTTTCTAAAACATCAAGACACTTCACGATGGCCAAAAAGGGCAAGTACTGCTCATAAAGCTTTGATGGGCTAGAAAATGATGAAAATGAATTAATTAAAAGATTTAGTAGAACTAATAAATTATAACAGGTTGAGAATAAGTGAATAGTGACATTAATTAGGTTTGTACTAGGAATGGTCTAAGATGTGTCCAAATAAACCTAAAAATGGCATATTTTGAAGGTAAAAAATTCTAATGAGTCTATTGGAAAAAGAATTTTAATATTCTAAGGTTGTTTAGTATTTATTTGGAATTTTTAGATTATGCGAGTGAATAGTAACTTAGGTTGACTATGGAATTTTGACCTAAGATTTTACAAAGCCCTTAATGGGTCTAATTGAGAATTTTTGGCACTAAAATCAATATTTTTAGAGGTCATAAAAAATTAAAATGAATTTTCAAAGTTTAAATGAAAATAAAGCTAAAACATATTGAAAAATTAATGCGATAAGTGATTAGGGCCCACGGGTCATGCATATATATGGGCTAGCACATGTGGGAAGTCCACATGTGCCAAAAAGCTATCATCTTCTTCCTTTGCTCCATCTATGGTTGATGCCATCTTCTTTCTTACTCCTCTTCACTTTTTCTTCATTCACTCCTAAAATTATCAATGGAAATTACCATTTGATCAATTAAAAAATTACCTCCATATCATACTTAAGCTACTACAAGTGATAGAAGTTGAAAAAAAAGGCTTGAGGAGGAAGAATTTCATACTTGGTGAATAGTGTCACCAAGAATTGTAAGTTGCTAAAACTCAATTTTTATTTTTATTATGAGAATTAGGAATGATTTTAAGGCTAAATAAGTAACTAGAATTGAATATGGATTTATATTGGTTTTTTAGGGATTTTTCTAAGGTGAGATGTGATTATTTGTAGGAAATGAAACAATTCAAGGGGATAAAGGCAAAGACAAGCCTTTAATTGAGTAGAAAGTGGTGAAAGGTATGTGAATTTGATCTTAAATATTTACATGTGCATTTATGTATCAAAATGTGTAAAAAACCTTATATGGAAATATGAAAAATGCATGTAAATGTATGTAACTTAGTGACATGTTTAATGTACATTACTAGTGTGATTATGTGAAGTATTTTGATGTGAGAAATTAATGAAAAATGAATGTGTAAAGTAAAGAAATATAAATGGCGAATGGTGCCTAAGAGATGTATGTATATGTATTTAGTTTATATGTATGTAAATGGCATAATTTTAATAAGCAAATGGAAATAAGGAAATTGCATTTGATGAATGAATGTGAATTGATGAAAATATGGCATTTGACATTAAAATAATGTTATGGATGATGTACACTTATAAGTATGCAAATGAGCAATTATGTGACATTAATATGTAAGTAAATGAGATGAATAAATGACATTTGATGATAAGAAAAGAAAGAGAATGAGAATGATAAAGTGGTCATGTAGATCACTTGAAAATGAAAATGTGAAAAGTGGTCAAGAATAGACCAAAAGAATAATGAACAATGACATGAAAAGTTGTCGATTGACCATAACTTGGAAAGAAAATAAAAATGGAATTTAAGGCCTATATAGTTAGACATCCATTGGATGGGTTAATCAGACAACTAGGAAATAAAGTAGTTCCTAAGTTTGAGTAAAGTTAATCATTATCATTCTTATTATTGGTATGGACAGGTGCAGCTATCAAGGTTTTATTAGAGCCACTGCAAGATAGTGCAAGTATAGCCATTGAGGTTCAATGTGAGCCACTGTACAATAGCATGGGTATAGCCACTAAGGTTCAATGAAAGCCACTATATAATAGGTAGGTATAGCTAGCGATGTCTAAAATATGGGCCATTGCATAATTTTTTTCATTTTTGTTGTCCAGTGTCCTTTGGTGTAGTCTATCAGTATGCGCTATGTTAAATTTAAGTTATAATATGAAAATTTAAACTATGTGATGAAGTGAACAATAACGTGATTGTGAGAATAAAAATATATTAGCTGAACATGTGTATTGTTATATATGATCTGTAGTGTCTATTAAACATTTGAACTATTGTATATTATGTATAATTGCTTGGTTACATCTGCAAGTGTGTGCATGCATTTTATGTTTCCTCAAGTCCACCACTGAGTTATATTTAGCATATCCATGTTTTGATGCGTAGGTAGAAGATATAAAGCATAAGAAGAGTCAAGCCTCTGTAATTGAAGAGTAATTTTTTGGGGTATAGTTCTCTATCTAATTTTGGTCTATAATTAAGAGTATGGACTCATGTATAGCTAGAATATGGGTTTGGGTAAGAATGATAAAAGTGAATTTTGCTATAACTTATGGTATATAAATGATAATAGAAAGTTAAAAATAAATATATGTCTGTAATGATATATATATGATTAATGTTGTCTATTATTTTTGTATTATGATGGGTCTGAGACCCTATGATGCATATGCAATGATTTTATATTTATGAATGTTGAGTTGAGAGGACCAGATAGGTCTATATGGATGTGGAGTGATGGTTAATATATATAGAAGTGTGAATTTCTTCATAGGAAAATTTTTGGTTTTTAACCCTAGTAGCTGTTATGCTATCCGATTTTCTATAAAATGCTTTTCAAACAAAACAGAAGTGTTTGACAGTGTATTACGACTAATAAAATGACAATATAATAAATATTTAAAACTAATAGTTTGATATGTTAATTATAATGGAATCATTAAGTGTTAAATGAATGAAAGTCAAGAGCAAATTTCAAAATGGGTGACCATATGGGAAGCAGCATTCTTATCGGGTTTTTTCAGGAATAGGGTAAAGGTGTTACAACAAACCTCCTATAATAGCTTGCCAAACCTAAGAAACTTTTAATCTCTATAATATTCCTATGCAGTTTCTATTCCATCATAGCCTTAACTTGCTAGGATCAACCCTAATGCCCTCTACTAACACTATATGCCCTAAAAATGACACTTCCTCTAGGTAAAACTCACACTTACTAGGCTTGCAATAGAGTTTCTCATCTCTCAACATCTGTAAAACCATCCTCAAATGCTTCACATGATTATCCCAATTCTTCAAAAACATAAGAATATCATCGATGAAGAACACCACAAACTAATCTAAAAATGACCTAAAGATTTGATTCATGAAATCCATGAATGCCACCAGTGCATTGGTTAACCCAAATGGCATCACTAAGAACTCATAGTAGCCATATCTCATCCTAAAGGTTGTCTTGTGCACATTCCCCTCTTTTACCCTCAACTAATAATACCCGAATCCATGATCAATCTTAGAGAAGACACCTGCCCCTCTAAGCTAATCAAATAGATCATCGATCTATGGTAAAGGGTATTTACTTTTGATGGTAACTTTGTTCAGCCATCTATAATCAACACATAACCTTAAAGAGCCATCCTTCTGCTTAACAAATAAAACTAATGATTCCTAAGGTGAAATGCTTGGTCTGATAAAAACTTTATCCAAAAGATCTTACAACTACAACCTCAACTCTATAAGAGCCATCTTATATGGAGCTATGGAAACTGGCGTTGTGCCTAGCAGCATATCAATTACACACTCCAGCTCCCTTTCTAGTGGTAAACCAAGTAGCTCTTCTAGAAAGAAATCCTCAATCTCTGATACAATTGGTATCTTGCTTACATCAGGCTCTTCTTTTTTAGTGTCAATCACATGAGACAAAAATGCTTGACAATCCTTCCTTATCATTCATCCTGCCACAACTATAGAAATAACATAAAACATACAGTCTAATTTCCTGCCACAACTGTCACATTTACCCTATCACTAACTTAGAGCATAATACTCTTCTTTCTGCAATTTACTACTGTGTAATTCTTAGACAACCAATCCATGCCCAAAATCATATCAAACTCATTAAAAGGTAATTCAATGAGATAAATAGAGAAAACATGTCCTTCCAGTAACAAAGGATAGTCTATATACACTTTGTTCACAATTACATGTTGTCCTATCAAGTTGCTAACCATAATATCTATATCAAGATCTGCTAACACTAACCCTCAATCTAAAGCTTGTGCAGTATAGATATAAGAGTGTATGGACCTCAGATATATCAGTGCTAAAGCAGGTAAATTAAAAAGTTAGAAAGTACCTGTGATGACATTAGGTAAGTCCACATCCTCTCTAGCTTGGATGGCATTATCCCTAGCTAGAGCTCTGCTCTCTAACTTCCCCTAGCTCTATCTCCTGTATCCTTTTTATCCTTTTTTTTAAATTGAATCTATAGGTCTAAAAGGATAATCTCGAAATGTATGGCCTTTGGAGCCATGTCCCTAACATATTCTAGGCTTAATCTTCCAGTATGTACCTATGTGTCTTCTATAACAATGTTCACATTAAGGAGGAAGAGTACTACCAACTATGAATCTAGGGGCACTTAAAACTTGAGTCTATTGTCATGACTGAGCTCTACATCTCTAACCTGATTTTTATGATTGTTCCTATTTCTAACTAGGTTATTACTTTGATTGGTCACCCTTCTATTTCTTATTAGCTGTAGACATTGAACTACCCTAGCCTTGTCTAAAGGACCTCTTCCTCTAAAAACCATCTCTCTTCTCCTTCAGCTTATAGACCAACTCCACCGACTGACATGAAACAACCAAAGTAGAAAAATCTTGAATCTTCATGGGAAGGATTTGGAGTATAACATCAAGGTTCAGCCCCATCTTGAACCTCTTATAATGATCTTCTTCTATGGTAACAATGGCTCTAATATACCTACTGGGCCTCGCAAACTCTTTCTCATACTCTGATATAGTTATATACCTCTGCCTTAAATCTATAAATTCTTATCTATTTTGATCCAAGTAATGCTCTGTGATATACTTTTTCTTTAACTCACGGAGAAAGAACTCCCATGTTAGATCCTATAAGGCCTTATATTCAGTAACAGTCTCCCACCACTTAAGAGCTTTTTTTAACAACATAGAAGTGGCACAATCTATATACTCCACTTGGGTGCATCTCAACTATTGCATAATCTACAATATCTTATCTAGCCAATACTCAGATCTACTTGATCCCTTCTACTCCTCTCTTTTAAAGAACTCAACTCCATTCTTTATCATCCTCTCTCAGTAGGTGTTTTATAGAGACTGAGGTTCTAGCTAGGCTGGTGGAGGTGCTATAGGATAAATTGTAGCAATACTGATAGCAACATAATAGATGTTTGCTTCTCTAATTCGATCATTTGCTTAAACCAAACAAGTTGCCTAATGGTCTTTGTGCTGCTTGCATTGCATCACTAGATGTCATAGACTTGGTCCTAATGGCTCCTTATGCCACAGTAGTCAGAGCATGGCTCTTAACCTCTTTATCATCTTAAGATGTACTTTGGCTTATCATTAAATCTATAAGCAAAAGAAATAGATTATAAGCCTCGATATGTATATTTAGTGTTGTACACTTTTTAACTCTTATAACACACTTATGTAACCCATAGGTGTAGAGGAATGCCTAAACCTTTAGCTCTAATACTAACAAATGTGACACCTATTACCCATTTCATATACTAGAGCCAAATAAGGAGCAACACACTACTGATATCCAAAACAATGCTATATGAAAACCTGTAAAAGAATTTAAAACCTTTTTTCTTATTAAAACATACTTTACATTTTTAATGTGATAAAAACATGAATTATCAAAAACTATTTTTAAAGTCTACTAAAGGGGTCCTTGTGTCAAAAATCCAATAGCATAACGGCTATACTAAGACACTATCCCAAATAGTAACCTATAAAAATCAACACTTTTATAAATTTTTCATCATATTCCAACATCTTTCGAGTCCATCTGACCCTCCAAAACTCAACACAAAGCAACATTCTACAAGCATGCATAAGGAAGAGATATCATACAAGTCATGTGTTCTTATGAAAGCTATTAAAGAAAGAAAGAAAAATGTGGAAAGTCTATTAAATACGTTTTACAAAATATAATTACATATTAGGCCTAATCCCTCATATACACAAAAGTGTTATCTTATTAATTAGATCACCAAAAATTATACAAAAGAAATTAAAATACCCCAAAAGGTAGCTTCTTAATCTCTTATGGCACTGAGGCTTTGACTTTAATATGTAGCTTTGACCTATGCACCACAAAAATAGGATAATGCACTAATATGTAGCTTTTACCTATACACCACAAAAACAGGATAATTCATTAAACTTTCGATTAGTGATGTATTCATCTTAATATATAATCATATAGACATGAGCATGAACTTTATGATTATAATCATTACAGAACATATCAAAATATAACTTAATATACATGGTCACATAAATCATACAACATGAAAAGAGAGATTTCATTATATATATATACTCTATAATGCTCATGATTCTTAGTTTCAAGAATAATACTCTCGAGGCATGAATAGTGTCTCTCGAGATGCTGAAGCACCTTATGATGGCCGTAAGTGGGATTACTAGTCATAAAATTTTGACGAGCCAGAAAATGAGGAAAATGAAACAAATAAAACTTTTAGTAGAACCAATAAAACAGTTTAGGCTAAGAACTAGTGAATAGTGACCTTAGTGGACATTGTGCTAGGAATGTCCCAAGATGTGCCTAGATAGACTTGAAAATATCATACCTTTCATGTCAAGAATTCCAATGAAGCTATTAGTGAAGGAATTTTAATTTTTTGAGGTCGTTTGATATTTATTTAGAATTTCCTAATTACATGAGTGAATAGTAACCCTAGTTTCCTTTGGAGTTTTGACCCGAGATTTTACAAGGCTTTTAATGGGTACTATCAAGAATTTTTGGCACTGAAAACATGATTTTTAGAGGTCTCGAAAATTTATTTTGAATTTTTGAAGTTTAAAACAAAATTATGTTAAAATAGACTATCGGATTGACATGTGGCATGATCCAAACCTTTCATGTATTTAATATAAAAGGTGGGACATGTGTGGAGGAGTCATATATGCCAACCAACCCATATTCTTCCTCTCCCCTCCCATGGTCGATGCCATTTCTCTCTCCTTTCCCTATCTTTTTTCTTTATTTCTCTAATAATTATAGCCGAATTTCACCAAGTTTTAAATCAAACTTCACCTTTATAGCTCTTAAATCCATTTTTACTAACAAATTTTAGGAAAATAACCTAAATTTTTGAGTTATAAGCACTTGGTGAATAGTTCCAAAATCTTAAGTAAGTGATTTTTTCCAATTTTTATTTTTGTTTTAGGTAGTCCTAAGTGACATAAGATCAACCATGCAAGTAGTTTTTAATTTAGAGTTATATAAGATTTTTTAGAAATTTCTAAACCCTGAGTTAGTTTATGTTATAGGAAAAGAAGACAAGCTTGGAAAAGAGAGGCAAACCAAAGCTTAAAGTGGTGAATTAGTGTTTTGACACCCTAGGTATGTGAATTTAATATAGCATGTGTGTGTGCTGATATATGTGTGTGAAAGTGTGTATGGAAATGGCGTTATGTGTGCATGTGTGTGTGTGTTGTTTATAATGTTTATATAATTGTGTTAATGTCATTATAACAAGCTTACGTGTGTGGTGAATACATGAAAAATGTGTGTGCACATGTGTGTGTGAAGTGTACTACATGGTGCATGAAAGGAGGATATATGTGTTTGCATGTGATTAATATGAAAATATGGCATAATTGGACTAGAAAATGAGTAAGAAATATGGTAATAAAGTGGCATTGATAAGCAGTTAATTGTAGGTATTTGGACTTAGAATGGTCGTAAGGTATGTGATGGTTATATGGCATATGTACACATGTGTATGGTGAAGGTTAATAGTAATGAACATAAATTATGTTTATAGTTATGTAATTTGTAGACTTAATGAGTGTAATTTGATTGAATGGAACATCAAGTAATATTGGTAACAAGACCTTGTGTGTTGTGTAAGTGAACTCGATGCAATTTGGAATGAATATGAGAGAACCATTGCTTAAGATTATAAGGCCACAAAAATGACCAAATGAATAGTGACAATGGTTGAAATGTATCATAGATATTGGTTATGTAAGGATGGAAGTGTTCACATAAATGGCCCATCAATAAATAAATAGTATGATCATGTGTTGAATAACCTACAACTAGGAGTATGTAATGATAATTAGAGTTGTCCCATATTAGTTAGAGACCTACTAGATGGGTTAACCCATTAATTAGGGAATTAGCAGCTGCTAGGGGTTTTGGTCCTTATGGGCCATTGCCTGTGTACATGATATGGCGGGTGCAGCTATCGAGGTTTTAATAGAGAGCCCTGCACACCTAGGTATTAGGAGGTCTATATGGGTTGAACCCTACTTACCCATATTGTTATAGATTTGGGAGGTCTCATAGGGTTGATCCCTACTATCCGCTTGAGTTGATATATTAATTGGGATTGGGAGGTCCCATGGGGTTAATCCCTACTATCCCTACTATTGGGAGGTCTATTAGGACTTATCCCTACCACTCTGATTTGGGAGGTTCTTAAGAATTGATCCCTTCTATCGGGTGGAGTTAGGTAGGTGTAGCTGCCGAGGTCCAAAATGTGGGCCACTGCATAACCTAGATCCCGTTATCCAATGTTTTAAGTGTACTTGTTCTAGTATGGGCCTTAAATGGTTTAGAAGAGATGAATACACATAATATAAAATTCATAATTTTCATGACTTAATTGGGACAATTAAGAATAAGAAAACATAATTTAAGTAATTTGATCAAGCTACGAAGCATATTAAATAACATGTAAAAGGATTATTTAAGGAATGACTAGGACATAATTAAATGAACCTATATGATCACATAAGTTACATGATGTGTGCTTATTGCATGGTTGCATGCCTTGACACATATGTTACATTAAATTCACCACTGATTTTTTACTCGACGTATCGGTGTCCTGATGCATAGGTAGGAGATATTAGTGCTGCTTAGCCTTAATACTTATAGTATAGCTAATAAGCATGTGAGGTTATATTTTTTGCATCTTTTAGTATGCATGTAGATAGGGCACTCATGTACATGGGGTGTAGGGCCATAGTCAAGGTATCGTCAAACATGAATCCTGGCACATTATGGCCTATAATTAAATAACTAAAATTATGGGATGAATGTGTATGTGTGTGTGTGTGTGTACATGTATGATTAACTATATGCTTTTGAATGATATGGGTCTAAGACCCTACGTTTGTTGATTGTGTGATGTGAATGGATGATTAGAGGACCCAATGGGTCTAAAATGTGGATGATGTGTTGATAATGAGTTTAGAAGTGCTTTTAAGTAAGTTTAAAATTTTGGTTTTCACCCAGGTAGTCGTTAAGTTGCTGAAATTTTTGTAAATTGAAAAAGTAATAAATAAAATGGCTATAATAGTGGATAATAGTCCTATCTAAAGGAAAATACGGGAATAAAGATGAAATAACCTAGAACTCTAAGTCTAGTCATGTGGTTAATAAAAATTAAGTGAATGGCAGGTAGGGTAGATTTGGGATAGGCGACCTTTGGGAAGTAGTATCTCTTATCGAATTCCACTAAGGATCGAATAAAGGGTGGGCATTACATTTAGTGGTATTAGAGTGGGTTTAGGAATTCCTAGGCATAGTCTGCTTGAATGCCATAGTCTAGGGTTCTATGCTTAATGAAGCTACACTGCATAAGACTAATTGTCTATTCTTTTGTAGTGAGGCACAATGAGTGAATGAACCCCTCTAAAACATGGGGAAGAGGTGGCAAGTCATTCCCTAACAACTATTCATGGACCAGATGTGAGTGTAGCCATACTACTACCAAGCGATGTAGCACGTCAAGCATAGGCCTTACCAGCGCTATTATAGCAAATTGTAGAGTTATTGAGGCATTCTACTATAGCTACTACTCTACCACTAACCCTAGCATAACCCCCATAACCTGCAGTATTAAAAAAGACATATCTAGAGAGAGTAAAGAAAATGAAGGCTCTAGACTTCGCAAGAATAGCTAAAAATGATGTTGTGTGGGCTAAATACTGGTTGGAGTAGATAGTCAGAATCTTGGAGCAACTAGAATGTACCCTTCAAGAAAACTTAAAGTGTGCCACCTCGCTCCTCTAGGAATAAGCTTTCCACTAGTGGGATACCACACGAAGAAGGAAGGCTACAACGGATCTTACCTAGGACTTCTTCCTCTAGGATTTTAGGAAAAGGTATATATTAGAGACTTACTTGGGCAAGAAAATGCATGAGTTCTTAGATTTGAAGCAGGGGTGTAAGTCCATGTCAGAATATGAGGACTTTATCAGATTTAGTAGGTATACGAAAATATTTGTGCCTACTGAAAAAGAGTGTTGTAAGAGGTTCAAAAAGGATCTCAATATAGAGTTGAGGATGTAGATAGTAACCATAAAGATTTAAGAGTTCTCCTCTTTGGTGTCAATAGCATATGCTATGGAGGAGATAGTAAAAGAGAGAAGGGAGCTCTTCCAGAAAAAGAGGCTTTTTACTACTAGATAGAACAACTCAGCACTTGATGGATACAAGAAGCAAAAGGGTTTTTAAGCCCTATAGCAGTCCCAAAGATAGAGCTAGGCATAGAGGTTGAGTTAGGCATCTCAATCTAGGCCTCGACCTCTATAGAAGACTATGAGTGCTCTAATATCTACAGTGAGGAGTGCACCTCTAGTGTGTAGGACATACAATAGGAAACACTAAGGACTATGTTGGCAAACAAGATGAGGAGAATGCTTTATCTGTGGATCCAAAGAGCATTGTCAAAGGGATTGCCCCAAGAGATAGGTAGAGGCTGCTAGCCAATTTTAAGCTTCTTTTGTAGCACCCAGTAAAGGTTAAAAGGAGAATAAGAATGACAAGCTAGGTACCAGTCGAGAGGCTTAAGCAACAGCTTGCTAGTATACTATTTGAACTCGTGAGAAAGCTAAAGCACTTGATGTCATTGCTAGTACTTTCTTTTTTTTGATACACCTGTCTTAGCCTTAATAGATCTAAGATCTACTCATTCATACATCTATACCACACAAGCATGGGATAAGGGCTTAGAACCTAAACCTATAGATATAGACATCCTAATTAGTAACCCAATCAGGTAAAATGTTATAGTGAATAGGATCTATAAAAATTATCCTTTGGTAATTCAAGAACAAGTGTTCCTAACTAACCTAATTGAACTTCCCTTTAATGAATTTGATGTTATCCTAGGTATGGATTGGTTCTCTAAACATAGGGCAGTAGTCGATTGTGAACAGAAAAGGCTTACCCTCAGAACAATCAAGGGATATAAGGTGATAGTAGTTAGTGAGCAGAATTCCTTATCTAATCTTAGCTAAGCTGTAATAGCTAGGCAACTCATCCAAAAGGGATGTGAAGTTTACCTAGCCTATATGGTTGACACAACCAAGATAGAACTAAGCCTTAACTAGATACTAGTGGTGTCAAAGTTTTCTAGTGTATTTCCATATGAACTACTAGGATGTAACACCTGAAGCCACATATGAATACTAATGGGCATTTATATGTGTTGAATTGAGTTCTTAAATTTCCAAAAGTGGGGGAGTAATTACTTAGCAACATGAAATGGTTAAATTAATTGAGGTAAAAAGGAACTAAGAAAACTAAATTGAAAAAAAAGAGGGATAGCCATTTTCTTTTCTCCATCTATTCTTCATTTTTGTTGAAAAAAAAAAGAAACTAATTCACTTACCCCAAATTGTTTTTTTTCCTTTTTACACCATAATGGAATTAAAAAACCACTTCTATACAATTGAGATAATCAAATCTAACATAGGGACAATAGTTAGTAATAGATTATTAATGAGAAAAGTTTGAGAGCTCATGGAAAATGGTAATAGATCAATGACAATCAATTGGCTAAAGGCTAGGAAATTCAGTGGCTAAAAGCTTTTGATTGGAAGCTAAAATTTAAAGGACAAAAGAGAGAGAGAAGGGGATTGAGATCAAAATTACTAGAAAAGGATTAAAGTAGCAATAAAGGGGCTAGAAGGTAGAAAGGAAATTATGGAGGAGTTGGTAGAGACTAACGGGGAATGATAGAAACCTTAGCTGCAGTGATAGAGAACCACTGCTACTGCTTATGTTGACAGTGTAATAGAAGTGTACTATTGCAGCAATAGATAGCAAGCACTCTGACAGCCACTATGGAATGACCAGCAGTAAGGGAAGGCATAATTATATGATTCTATTTAAATTTAACAATAGGTATGTGTTTTAATTCAAATATTTGTTAAAGTCTAATTTTCTTATCTAATGAGTAAGATTAATTTTGATTCACAAAATTAGGGCAGAAATTATAGCAGTTGTTGCAACCCAACATTTGCAGTAGTTACTGCAATTTTCTTTTAAATTTTAGCAAAGGGTAACATTGAGCAAAAGTTTATGAGCTGTAGGTTGAGGGTAGTGATTGGATATATTTGGTTAAATTCAAGTACCTTAGGAGGATAAGGGTAGATGGTTCGGGTAATAAGTTGTAGTTGGTTTGGTAAAGAGAAATAGTTGTTGTCAACAAAAAGAGGTAAGTCCCTACTAGTTCTAATTGTTATAATATTATGACTAAAAGAATTAGTATATGTATGGTATTAGTGTAATGTTAACTAGAGTGCTTATGAAGTAAAGTATGAGGGGAACAAAAATAGGCAATTTGATGTGCTATTGTGTGAATCATGTTTTTTTGGAAATTGAGGTTGTTGCTACAAGTTCTATGAGTATGGATAGGGAGGATTCCCTGAGAGTAAAATAGATTAATGTCATGTTTAAGTGAAGGATGGTGGTATGTCTAGCATTATGTTGATAATATGATTGAATGATATGGTTGCCTTTAAGAAGTATATGGATTTTTGACACATCATAGAGTGCTAAATATAGGAAGGTGGTGAGAATATCATATGTGTAGACACCTTGATTTTAGGTCTAGGACTTTCTTAAGTATTCAGCCTTTAACCCAACCCAAAAAGCTTATAGTGCAACTTGAAATGTGAAAAAAAATGGGAATATATGGATAAAGCAGCACCCAAGCCTAAAGCCCAACATTGATTCCAATAGGGGTGTAGGGGCAAAGCCCCCACGGTATGGACCTATTCACTTTTTTTTGGCCTATGATGATAACCAAAAAGAGGCTCAAGCAATAAGGCAAGTAACCTGAAACCTAGGTCCATACTGACCACACGGCATAAGTTCACACGGACTTAATGCTATGAGGTCTGCACGGATAAGCCAAAGCCTACGTCCACACGGACCTATCTAACCTAGCCTAAAGCCTATGAACTAGCTAAAAAACCTTGTTTAAGTCTGCATGGACTAAACTGTACAAGTCTGCATGAACCTACCGACATAAAACTTTCAGAAGTGTAGAATTCATATTTAGGCATTAAATCTTATTCCTAGAAGGATTCTACCACCCCTGGATAGAAAACTCTTAAACCTAAGCTTATAAATACCCACTTTGGGGGAGTCTCAATAAGACCAAAGAGGAGAACCTAAAGGGGAGAACCTAAGGAGGAGGCTAAGAATTAGAATTACAAGAGCTAATAAACCCTTAAGGAATCACTCTACTAGTCCAATTAACCCATACTCAAAAATCTATTCTTCTAAACCACTACACTTTGCCTTGTTGCTTGGTGCTCACTTTAAAGTAAGATATGAGGCTCCTTTCATTATATTCATTCATTTATTTGTGTTATTTATTGTAACCGATGATCTCCCATGATTAATTATCTTATGAGGTGGTTCTATGTAATCCCCATGATAGTTATAGGAGTAGGTTAACCTCTCAAATTGGTTTAAGAATGTTCTAATCGTTTATGGAAAATTGTAATCGTACTTACATTTTGGAACTAATGACTAAGTCCGCACAAACCTATTTTGAATGATAGAAGGTCCATAAGGACCTATTAATTGAATATGCATGTGGTAAAAGGTCCGTATGGACTTATAAATTGAATATGTATGTAATATGAGATCTATACGGACCATGGTATGATAACAATATCATGTTTGCCTTGTTGATTATGTTTTAACATATTTTGTTCACCATGTTAGCATGCCCTTATATCTGTATCATATTGTATGATCATTCTATTTGACAATGTCATTAAGTCCTCACAAACCACTATTTGGTGTTATTAATCTCTTCTTTTAAGTTGTATGCAAGTGATCCTTCTCACTGGACTGGAGGTCCAGATGGACTTAATATCATTTATGTAGCAGTCTACACGAACTAATGTTTGAGCCTCATAGAATCCACATGGACCAATCGATGTACAGACAGGACCATTCTAATGCTTTGGATTATTTCTTTTGGTTTTATACTATTTAAACTTCATTGCTTATTTTAGGGTTGTAATAACTAGTAAATAACTTGTTTTACACGCTAAAACCTAACTTTCACATCAAATGATTTTATACATAATTAAATGGTGTTTTCCTTGACAAAATGGATTTGTATTTTCTTAATCAA
>CANXYI011185841.1:0-12443 GCA_948208565.1 Hura crepitans
TTTTAATGCCTATGTGCATGTAAGCATGTTATCAAAAAATTGTGAGTGATTAAGCTGTATGAAATTATACTTAATCACCTAAAGAATGGAAATTAATATAACAAACCCAATAAATTAAATGGTGTTAATAGCCAAGAATAAAATAAGTAAATCAAATTAAGGCATGACTAAGAATATAATAAAAATAAAAATAGCTCATATGAGTAACAACTTAGTGATGATAGGTTTCCCTGTTAACTAGGGATAGATAGCAGCAGCTAGGCACTTTGGTGCTTGATGTTGGTTACGAGTCCACTCCTAGTTTGACCGAAAACCTGTATTTGATGATCTTGGTTTTTTACATAGGTGCAGCCATTGTTTAGGTCCCATAAGGCCACTGCATGGGTCTATACTGGTGCAGCAGCCATTCAGGTCCAAAATATGGGCCACTACACCTAATAATCCCATTATCCATAGGTTTTATGTTCACATTAATATAGGCATCATAAAAAATAATATTATACATTTAATTAAAGTATAATTGGTCGTTTACACATACCATGCAATTTAAGTCATACAAATGATTAATATGTTTGAAAATAAAATAATTGTATTATTTATGCCCACTGATAGTATGTATATGTGACATTAAGTGTTCATATATCATGATGCTAATTGAGCATGTTAATTTCTTCATATTAAATGGTGTATATATATGGTATGAATTATGTTAAATTTATCATAATTATGATTGATGCCAATATACATTATTAGAATTGATATGTATATACGGTTACATGCAATAGTTATTTTAATTACACCACTAAGCAATTTGCTTAGCACATCATTTTGCTTGTGATGTATAAGTAAGGAGAGAAATTGAGCTTTAAAATGGTGGGATGATCTAATAGAATATAAATCAGAAGAGGAGCTGACCTAAGACTTCTTTCTAGATGAGTTTTACAAGAACTATATACTCAAAGACTATTTAAATGAAAAAAGACAAAAGTTTATGGACCTCAAATAAGAGCAGAAGTTTATTGAGTATGAGAAAGATTTCTCTATGCTTAGCCACTATGCTAAGGACACTATCACTACAGAGGCTGATAAGTGCAAGCTATTCGAGAAGGGGTTACATGTAGAGATCAAGTCTCAAGTGGTTCCCATGAAGATAAAAAATTTTAATTAGTTGGTGTCAATATCTCATTTGATAGAGAAGATGGAGAAGGAGAAGTGGGAATACTATTAAAAGAAGAGATCTTTTAGTCCTAAAGCATCAAATTTTGCTCAATAGATAGGCAGGAGATTTCAAGGTAATTAGTCTAGGGCATCACAATAATCATAAAAGAAGGTTCAATCTCATAAAACAACCTAAGGGAATCAGAATATGGGTAATTCTAGTTAGCTATCACAAGTAGCTAGTACACCTGGTTCTACAGTTAGAGGCAGTTAGATTCCTTAATGTTCGACATGCCATAAGAAACACAACGGGAATGTTGCTGGAAGAAGTTAGGGACATGTTTTGAGTGTGGCTTATTGGATCATTACCATAAGGACTGCCCTAAGAGAGCTAAGGGTAGACATGGATTTGCATAAGTTTCCATCTAAGCCTAGAAGGGAGACTAAAGAGATAAGAAAATGGGAGCTCAGAGAGACAAAGCAAAGTCTAAAGCTAAGCATGAAGCTCTTACCTGATAGTATGCTATGAGGCATGAGAGGAGGCTAACAAGCCGGATGTCATAGCTTGTACATTATATCTCTTCATCTCACTTATTTTAGCTTTGATTGATCCGAGGTCTACAAATTCATATGTTTGCATATCATGAGCACAAGACCAAGGGTTAGAGTTAGAACTTAAGGATCGAGAGATTTTGGTTAGCAATCCCCTAGGTCATCATGTCATTGTAAACAAAGTTTACAAGAAGTTTCTATAGACAGTATAAGGACACTAGTTTTTGTTTGATCTCATTAAGATACCATTTGATGAGTTTCATTTGATATTGAGCATGGATTGGCTATCTAAGTAATGGTAAATTACAAGTTGAAGAGTTTGACACTCACAATAAAAGACAGAGCTAAGATTATAGTAGTAGGTAAGAGGATATACTTTTTGTCTAATGTGATCTCAATCGTGACAACAAGACGTCTATTGAAGAAAGGTTGTTTAGCTTTTTTGGCTCATGTGATTGGCACATAAAATGGTGAACTAGATGCTAGTAAAATACCAGGAGTATTCAACTACATAGATGTATTTCCAGAAGTGTTGTCTGGTCTACCTCTAGAATGAGAACTTGAGTTTAGTATAGAAGTGTTACCTAACACTGCTCTAGTATTGATAGCTCCTTATAGAATGGTTCTAGTAGAGTTAAAGGAGTTAAAAATCTAGTTTGAAGAGTTATTAGATAAGGGTTTTATCAGCCCTAATGTTTCACCTTAGGGAGCACTAGTGCTATTTATAAAGAAAAAGGATGGTATTCTTTGATTGAGTGTAGATTACCATCAGCTGAATAAAGTAACCATCAAGAATAAGTATCCATTGCCATAGATTGATGACCTTTTTTTATCAACTTAAAGGTGCCAGAGCATTCTCCAAGATTGACTTGAGATTTAGCTAATATCAATTGAAAGTGAAAGAGTCTGATGTGGCAAAGACAAAATTTAGAACAAGATATAGCCATTACGAGTTTTTGGTAATGCCATTTGGGCTTACCAATGCTCTAGTAGCTTTTATAGATTTGATGAATAGAATTTTCAAATAATATTTAGATCAATTTGTTGCTGTCTTCATTGATGACATTTTGGTGTATTATAAGAGTAGAGAAGATCATGAATAGCACCTGAGAATAGTTTTGTAGGTTTTGAGGAAAGAGCAGCTTTATGCTAAAATATGTAAGTGTGAGTTTTGGCTCAATGAGGTGTATTTTCTAGGGTACATTGCTTCTGCATAGGGGATTTGAGTTAATCCTAGTAAGATAGAAGCTATTATGAGATAAAAGCCACCAAGGAACACCATAGAGATCCAAAGTTTCCTTAGATTTGCTGGGTACTATAGATGGTTTGTCAAGGGTTTTTCTTTGATAGTAGCACCTATGACTCATCTGTTAAGGAAAGATATCTCTGGGATGACAGATGTCAAGAGAGCTTTGACAAAATTATGGCAATATTGATAAAAGCCCCGATTTTAGTTCAACCAGTTTCTAGGAAGGACTTTATCATTTATAGTGATGCTTCACATAATGCATTGGGTGGATTCTGATGTAAGAGGGCAATGTGATTGCCTATACTTCTAGACAATTAAAGCCATAGGAGAAGAACTACCTTACTCATGATTTAGAGCTGGTAGTACTAGTTTTTGCATTGAAGATATAGAGATATTATCTCTATGGTGAGAAGTGTTACATCTACATGGATTACAAGAGTCTAAAGTATCTTCCAACATGTAAGGAGTTGAACTTAAGATAGAGGTAATGGATAAGCTGATAAAAGATTATGATTGTGTGATTGATTATCACTTGGTAAAGGCAATATAGTGGCTAATGCTATGAGCAAAAATTTAATGGCAACCATGGAAGCCATGAATGGAAAGCTTTAGTTTATGTCTAATAATGCTTTATTGGCAGAGATGTATGTTAAGCCAAGTCTATTGCAGTAAGGTAAAGATGGTTAGAAGGATGATCATAGATTGATGAGTGCAAGAAGTGCCATTCAAGAGGGGAAGCCCACCGAATATGAAATGAAGAATGATGGTTGTCTATATTAACATGATAAAATCTACGTATTAGATATTAAAGAGTTCAAGAAATAGATTTTAGAGGAGGTGCATAATGCTCCTTATGCTATGCATCCTAGTAACGTGAAAATGTATCAAAATTTGAAGTTGTCATATTAGTGACCTAGTATGAAGAGAGATGTATAAGAATATGTTACTAGATGCCTCACTTGTTAATAAGTGAAAGTAGAATATCAGGTTCTTTCTAGTTTGCTATATCCTATAGGAATTCGAGAATGGAAATGGGATAGAGTCATCATAGACTTTGTAGTTAGGTTGCCTATGACAAGAAATAAGCATGATTTAGTATGAGTTGTAGTGCATTGTCTTACCAAGATAGATCATTTTATACTAGTAACGATGGACTATTCAATGGAAAAGCTTGCAAAATTAAATATAGATGAGATAGTCAGGTTGTATAAATTGTTATCTTCAATCATATCATATTGGGACCCATAGTTTACATTGAGGTTTTGGAAGAAACTTCACAATGCCTTAGGTACTCAACTGAGTTTCAGCACAGCATTTCATCTATAGATTGACGGATAATCAAAAGGAGTCATTCAGGTAATCTTATGATGCTTGAGTGATTTGATGTTAGGATATGTATGTATAATATTATTATTCGCATCCTTTCTTTTCTGAGGCCAGTCATATCGAAACAACTAAAGACTCAACCTAAATCTCACTCCTCGAGTCCTAAAAGACAAGAAGGAAATTAGAGGAATCCTAAGTTGTTCCTATTTGATTAGCTTAAAGAGCAAGTTGGGCACCACAATGTAGGAGTCACCATTTAATTGGAGTAGGGAAATACCTTGTAGGGCTAAAATTGGAGTGGTTCGGAACCCTACTCTTATTTATATCTCAAGTTAATACAAAATTTGAAATTTAAATTTATAATTTTATCTTTTTTCTCAAGTGGGTTTTAACATTAAAATAAATCACATAATCATGTAAAAAGAATAACAAAATATATTTATAGAAATAAAAATGAAATCAAGAAATATCATACATAAAATCGGGTCATCGATTATTTTTTAGAACTTTGGTTCTCACATGTCAATTTTAAAAAACAAATTTTATTATTTTGACTTTTATTAAAGAAAAATCAAAACCTATTTTATTAAAAAAACCAATTAATTAAGTATAAAATGATTTTTATTATTATTTTTTATAACGTGTAAAAATCATTTTCTACCTATTACAACATTCATGGAATATATAGAGAAATAATCAAAATAAAAATAGATTATATGGCTATTACCTAAAATACATTCTCACTGAATAAAAATAAAATTACATTTAAAGTATCCTAAAATACAATCTAAATAAATTAAATGAATAATAATAAAGAGAATAATCAAAAGAAAATAAATAGCAAAATAAAAAACAATAAAAAAGAAATAAAAATAAAGGAATGGCAAAGGGTTACTTCATCGATGTTTAATCAAATGGTAGAAAGAAAGGTTAATTAAGTCCTAATAAATCAAACAACTCACATCACAACAAAATTACAATGTTAGTATGAGAAATAAAATAAAGAGATGAACAAAATAATAAAATAAAATAAATAATGAAAGAAATACAACAACAATAATATATAAGTAATAAATTATCACATCTAACTAGTAGATGGATAAAACAAAAAGAAAGAAAAATAAAAAGCAAAAGGAGAAAGGTTAGTCAACCCACCATGTATAATTGCCTTCAGGAAAAGATCTCAAAAAAATAAAAATTGTGCAAGAAACCTTGAAAAAAATATGAAACAGTGTTTGGAAAGTGTTTTTTGAGCTTTTAATGCATGTATCTCTAAAAAAGTCCCCCCTCTCAGAATGGTATGGAATTGACTTTTATATACAAAGTTCAAGGCAGAAAACAGTCATTTTAGGGGCAAAAAGGGCCGTTTTTCCCTTTGAAATGTTCATTTTGGTGAAAATGGCCATTTTTCTTGTTTAAACAGCCATTTTCACCAACCATTTAAGGAAAAACATTTCAAGGCCTTTGTGCAAAGCAGCATCGTATTAGGAATTGAAAATAGTCATTTCGGCTAAACAAAAATGGCCATTTTGGTATCTAAAATAGCACGGTTTTGCCCCAAAACAAAAACTTGCATTTTTTAAATGATTTTTCTTAAAAAATTTACTTCGTACCTTCACCCCTTATGGTGTTAGTGTTGGGCATCAGGCAAAGACCTATACTTCAAAATTTTTAAGGAAAACTTTGAGATATTCAAACTGGACATTAACAACCCCATTTATTAAGAATCTCAGTCCTTTTTTCATCATTAGGCAATCCAAAAATGGGAGCCCTAGGAACCCAGTGTCTACAATTAAGCTTATGATGAAGTATCTTAAACCATTGAGTTTAAAGGTAGCTAGGATCACTAATTATCATTAGCAAAATTCATCTACAACAACAATCATCAAGTGAGTCCAGGAATGGTTCCTTATCAGGCGTTGCATAAAAAAAAGTGTAGAACATCAGTATACTAGAATGAGCTCAATAAAACTAAGCTCATAGGACCAAATTTAATTAGAGATGCTGAGGAGAAGGGAAATATCATTAGGCATAGATTGAAGGCAGCTTCAAACAAATAGAAGTCCTATGCTGATCTTAAAATGAAAGACATAAAATTTAAAGTGGGGGATAAGGTATTTCTTAAGGTTTCACCTTAGAAGAATGTGTTACATTTTGGCAAGAAAGGGAAGCTAAGTCTGAGGTTTATTGAACCATATAAAGTGACAGAACGTGTAGGACTAGTAGCCTATAGACCAGCACTACCACCAAAACTCCAGTAGATTCATGATGTCTTTCATGTTTCTATACTCAAAAGATATAGATCAGGCCAAACACATGTCCTATTAGTAGGATAGGTTAAGGTGATATTGGATTTGTCATATGAAGAAGAAACTATTAGAATCCTAACCAAAAAGGTCAAGGAGTTAAGAAATAAGACGGTACCACTATTGAAGGTTGCTTGGAAGCATCATGGAATGGAAGATGCAACATGGGAGTTAGAAGCTCAGATGTAAAAGCAATACCCTCATCAATTTGAACTAGTTAATGTCAACGATGACATTTATTTTATGAGGGGAAGTAATGTAAGACCTAAAAATCCTAATTTTTATGAATAATACTTCTCAAAATGAATAATGTTCCTAAGACTTAGGATGCACTAAAGCTACTAGATGAAAGTATTAGTCATAAAATAATTTTGGGTAAAGTTTGAAATCAATCAAAAGTTGTTTGATTGGTTAAAAATGCTAAGAAAGTTTTTACGGCAATGTCTTATTAGTGACTAAGGCAAAGCTAAACCATAAATTATTTTCAACATAGCTCAGAAAATTCTAAAAATTTATATGACCTGATACTAAAAATTTCTAAAGAGTCTAATGGCACTGCATTAGAATTTTTAGAGGTCAAGAAGTATTTTATTTAGATATCGGGAGTCTTAAAAATATAATTTAATTTTGTTTCTTTCAGTTTTTGACCTCCAATTTTTAGATCATGTAGGGCCATAATTAATTTAATTTTTAATGGCCAAAAGAGATTAAAGGGGATCAAGAATACAGGAAAATTAAAGAATGCATTAAAAAGGTAATTTTCAAAATATTATATATATGGTCAAAATTACCTAATTTTGGTCAAACTCTCAAACACACCACTCAATCCCTCTCCCTTCTCTTTTACCGATGGTAACCAAAGAGCTCATCTACCATTTTTATGCCATTTAAGCTTCTATTCTCCACCCTCTATTATTTATACACCTTTCCTATTATCTTTAGACACTAAATTGAGAGGTATTACAAAAGGAAATTGAAGGAAATTACTTGAAAAAGAGTTAGATAAATAGTGCCATTTTTTATTTGGATAAGAATTTCTAAAAATCAACATTTCTCCCTTAATCTATATGTGCCCAAGAGTCAAAAAATGTGGTCATTTGTAATTTTTGGATATCGTATGATTTTATATGAATTTTTCTAAATTGAGTTTGTAATGGGCAATTACCGAATCGGAGAGGATTCACGATAAAGGAAAAAAAAGGTTTAATTAGGCTTTATGGAGTATTTTGAACATGCTAAGTATGTTTAATCGACCTAAATAATGCATTTATGATATGTTTAAATGTATACATGTTGTATGTAAATTTTATACATAAATGTATAAATGGAAATTTATTATGTAAATGGAAAATTTACTCGTCTATGGTGATTATAGGATAAAATAGGTTATGAATGTATAATTTATAATGGAAGAAACTATGTTCTGTGTGTGTGTGTACATAAGGCCGAATGGCTTTCTATGTGTCAATGTGGGTGTATTGTGTTGTATAGGTGAAATTGATATTTAATGATGGTTATAGAATAAAATGAGATACTAATACATGATGTATGAGAAAAGAAATGGCATTAAGGTGTGAGAAGATAAGATGACCGAATGGCCTTTGTGTTTAAATGCAATTACGTTGTGATGTATATTTGAATTTATTTCATAATAACATCTAATGGTTGATTATAGATTATGTATTATGAGATATGATTGAGTAACTTAGTTTTGCAACAAATGTACACATGCAGGAATGAGTATAGCCTATGGTCGGATGGCTATTTAATTAAGTGTATTGTTAGAGATCAAGTAATGTGTCCAAAAAAGCATGATTTGGTGACTTGTAATTGTGTTAGTGTACATAATATATTAGGTGATACATAAAGCCCAATAAAATTATGTATGAGATAATTAAATTATGAACTTATCATTTTATGCATGAATGCATAAATTAAGCATCATGTGAATTAAGTTAAACTGTATTTATTAGATGCATATTCTTGGGCCTGAGCCATAGCGTGTTGTATTTTGTAAATTGTAAATAGATCTCTAACTGTATTTTAAACTACTTTTAAATTGATGTATGCATGACTGATGTCTCTTCCTGAGGTTGAGATTGTGTGTTGTTATCGATGATGTTTAGAGAGATTAGAAGGATCACAGAGTTCAGGAATTGTATGTGGAACATTATAGAAGCTTTTCTTTATTACAGGTTACTATCAAAATTTTAGATAATGCCTAGTACAACCATTATACTGCCGAAATTTTTGCGCAATGATTCCTAATTTTGAATATGTAACTTGATTTTGAAAAGTTTTTGAAAACCATATTTGCATGTGTTAATCATACTTCATAAGATGTTTTAAAATAACATTGAAGAATAAGTTAAGGTGAGATAACATGTTATGTGTGACTAACCGATACCAGACTGGGTAAGGGGTGTTACACTTAACTAGGGTAAAATTGGTCTTTTACACATACTATACAATTTAAATTATGTAAATGATGAAAATTGATGAGATTAAAATAATTGCATTATTTATGCTCATAGGTGGTAAGTAAATGTGATATTATGTGTTTCGTATATCATGATCCTATTGAGTATGTTAATTTCTTCATATTTAATGGTGCACATACATGGTGTGAATTATGTTATAATTATTATAGTTATGATTGATGCCAATATACATTATTTGTAATACATGTGCATCGAGGCTCCGTGAATAATGCCACTAAGTTCGGGAAGTGTGCCCGAGGTGTCGGGTCACTTACACTAGAACTAAGGTAGCGGCACTAGTCATGAAACTTTGAGAGGCTATAAAATGATAAAAGAGGCAAGATTTTAAAATTTAGCAAAACCAATAATTCATTTTTGACTATGAGCTAATGATATATGGGGTTAAATTGAGTCGACCTAAGAATGACCCGAGATGAGCCTGGATAGACCAAAAATATCATACCCTAAAGCTCAAAAATTCCATTGAGTCCATTGGTGAGAGAATTTTTGAATTCTAAGGTCGTTTGCAAATTCTCATTATTTTTTAGGTTGGCACGTAAATTGAGATAGTCTATACACTATCCTATCGATAGATTTGGTGTTAAAAATTTACGAGTATGTAGAGGGGATTAAAATAGGAATTTTAAGCCAAACGACATAATTTTTTGAGGTCTTTATGATTTTTAAAAATTTCTTAAAGTTTCTACCAAACTCGAGCCATTTTAGGATGACTCAGGAGGTTACGAACCCACCCGTGCCACTTAGATAGCCAAAGGCCCATGACAATTGTAACACCTTTATCAGATCCTAGAAAAATCCCGATAATAAGTGTACTTCCAATCTTGACACCCATTCTAATGATCCCTCAAGTATCAACATATCATGGGCCTCAAGCCCTACATTCAGTTTAATATAAGATTTAAGTCAATTGATCACACAAGTTATCATTCATTTATGCAAAGACTATTCATACAAATTTATTATTTAAATAGATTACAAAACCACAGTAACTTCTAAGCATGCTAGACACATAACCTACAGCTATTACATGAGTGCCATTACATATAATAAATCAAATAAAAATTATCTCCTTTGTTGCTTTTATTGCTATAATACACTCTTCTCGAAAGCTATCCTATTGTTTTATTTTACTTATGCACCAAAACATTAGTACACTGAGTATGAAACTCAGTGTTGAATTTAATTAATTAAAAGTATGTCTCACGTGCTACACATGAGTAGTTTAATATATACATATTATAAGTTCATACATATAAAGGTCAAATAGTAACATATCTTTCTTTGCATTTAATTATATATTGTTATAATCTTTCAGTAATTTAATTACCTCCAGGACACTACACTTATTTTATCAAGTGGATCAGATAGCTATTTAACCCTTATATTAAGATTAATGGGGCCGCAGCATCTAATAAAATTATGTACATTACATACTTTCCTCCTAATATATTTCCCGAACACACCTGTATGTCTATATATTAATCCCAGTTAATTATTTCCTTTAGGTCACTTATATTTTTCCTTACATATATTGTGGACATCATATTCATTCAACTAGTTAATCAATTAAAAGTAATAATATTCAAGATTAGACTTAGACCTCACTTGGTAGACTACACATCAATAAACTAGACCTAGAGGGAATAACTAGTGTAGTGTTCCCCATTTTGGACCTATGCCGCTACACTAGCCTGAGTGCCATAATGGAGATTGGTTGTAGCCTTCCAAGATAAAAGTACTATGTAACATAATAGAGATTAGCTTGTGGGCCTCCCTAGCCACAAATAACCATGTATAACTGGGTGACATAATAGAGATCAGTCAGTAGACCTCTCTAGCCACTAATAAATAATCTCAATAACTAGGTGACATAATAGAGATCAGTCCGTAGACCTATCCAGCCACCAATAAATAATTTCGATAATTGGGTGACATAATGGAGATCAATTCGTAAACCTCTTTAGCCATCAAATAAATAATTTCAATAACTAGGTGACATAATAGAGATTAGTTCGTAGACCTCTCTTGACACCAAATAAACTAACAGTTGTAAAACCTTAAGTTAACTGGTCAACCTATCCAGTGGGTGTCTACTAATAGGCCATTTAACTTCATTTCATGTCCATTCCTTTACTCATCATATTTTAATAATATTTAAAAGTGGTTGATAGTTAGATACAAATTATTTGAACAGTTGAAAATTTACCTAAGCAGTTATAAATTATATCTGGGTCCTATCGGACAATTTTAAGTCTATTTTTATAAGCCTAACTTAAATTCAATTCATAAATATGTTCGAGGCTATTTATTTAATATTACAACTTCTTATGTGTTGACTTTATTAGCAATGTTTTAATTAAGTCTAGAAAAGTCCTTTTCTTAGGACAATAATAGGTCACGTCTCGGGTATTTATCACTAACAAAGGCCTGCAACCGTTAATGTCCCTACCATGTTCATAGGCCTATAGCCATTACATTCTAGGCATCTATTTATGCCTTATGCCATGTTAATAATTAGCCCTCATAGGCTCAAATATCTCAATTTCATGTTGTCAAAGGGCCGAAGGCAAATTTATTTATATTCCCGGATGGCCAGAAAATTTTAAATCCTATCCGTATAAAAATACAAAGTCTTTAGCTTTTAAATGAAGTTCCTTGCCATTTTAGATTTTTTTATAAGATTATGTGATGCCTCAAACTTCAGTAAATCCAAACTATATTTTAGCTCAATTTATTTTTGGCACACATTTAGGTCACATTTTCAATCATTTCAACATTACCTTAGTTTATGTTGTGTCTCAATACAAGCAAATTTCTGAGTTCTTTCTTCAAGCTCGTATTTATTCATTTAGATCACAATCCTTAAGTTCATTCCATGCTAATTTAAACATCTATCTTAAACTAAATTTTATCAAGCAATTTAAGCCAAAGCATTTTTATTTATTATTTTTTTGTACTTCATTAAATATATACCTTACAAAAAGTTCATTAATTTTTACAGTATTTTATCAATATTCCATACTGAAAATATTATGTTATTTTACTTTTATGCTTAAGCCACTTAGTTACTTTAATGAAATATAATTTCTATCATTTTAAATTCATTGTTCTCATAAGTAGATTATGTATAACCCTCACAATATATAATTAAACTCTTTTTAATGATATTGTTCCTATGTACCAACATTAATTTACACTATATGTACTTTCACTAAATATACATGTCAACTTTTAACCTCAAGTAAATATATATGTAACCTATACATGACTTAGTTGATGTAACACCTAGATGAATTTTCCCTTACCATGCTTAACTTTTTTCATGATTCTTGTGTTACCTCTAATTTAGCA
>CANXYI011185864.1:0-10041 GCA_948208565.1 Hura crepitans
TGTTTTTATCACTTTTTAGACTCTTTAGCGATGACATTTAAAATTATCAGTGAGGATAACATTTAATTGGAAAAAGCAAATTAGCGACGACTTCATTGAAAAAAAAATTTTTGCGAGGGAGGTATTTGCTATGATAAGCGACGACCTTAAAACCGTTGCAAATACAATTTGCAACAACAAGTACATTATTATTGAGGGAATACATCCCTCCCTAATAACCATTTTTTTTGTAGTGTATCATGGTCTTCGAACAAACACTAAGATGTTTCTTATGACAAGTCTGACAATCTGGTATCGAAACACTACTAGCAGTAGATATAGGAACACATCAGATTTGAGTCTATGCTCTAGAATCCTATCTTGATCTATGAGATGGATTTGACTTCCTATCTCGTTGATGCCTGGACTGACTCCTTTTTAGTCTCTTATTAGCTGTATGACTAGAACTACCATGTCCTTAGCTAAATAACTTCTTCTTAAAGCTATTTCTCTTTTGCTTCTGCTGATTCACCATCTCAGTGCTATGACAAGCTGCTATCAAGGCTAAAAAGTCCTTAATTTGCTTCAGACCAACCTATTGCATAACATCCAGATTCAGCCCCTTCTCAAACTTCTTACAGTGGTTTTCTTCTATAGCCACTAGTGCCTTAGCTTATCTAAGTGAGCAAACTCCTTTTCATACTCAGATATGGTCTTGTGCTTCTATCTCAAATCTATAAACTCTTGATACTTCTAGTCTAAGTAGTGCTCAATTATATACTTTTTCTTGAATTCTTTAAGAAAGAACTCCTAAGATAGATCATCCACTACCTTATACTCTATAATGGCCTTGCACCACTTTAAAGCTTCCTCTAACAACATAGAAGTATTGCATGTAGTATACTCCTCCTGAGGACACTTTAACTACTACATAATCCTAAGTATCTGATCTAACCAATACTCAGCTTTACTTAACTCATCCAACTCTTCACCCTTGAAGAACTCAGCCCCATTCTTCAGTAACCTCTTCTTGTAAGTCTTTTAGAAACCCTGTTGCTTTTAAGGTACTTAAGGTGGAGCTGTGTGTACTATAGCAACTATAGTTGTAGCAGTCCTTGTTGCCTGCCTAACTGACTCTAACGTAGTCACTAGCTAAGTCGGCTAACCTACTATTTAAGTGCAGCATGTCCCATATCACTAGAGGTCACATGCTTTTATTGTGCCCGTCCTTGTGCACAAGTCATAGGAGCATGGCTCTCGACTTTTTCTTCTTAACTTCGAGTCGTACTACAGCTTATCTCCATGTCTATATATAACAGAACAAATTATGAGCCTCATATGTAATTGAATTATGATGTAAATATACTACAGTGCTCTTGCATAACCTATAAGTTTAGAGGAAAGCCTAAATTGGTGCTCTGATACCAGTAAGTGTAGCACCCTTTACCCGATTCGTACACCAAACTCGAACAGGGAATGCCACCACATACTGATATCAAATTTTGCTTACCCGTAAAACCTATTAATTAAAAACTTTTTATTAAATAAATAATAAACAAAATTCTTCACATAAAGAGTTGTAAAAACATTAAAAATCATTTGGCTAACATTGAGGTTATTGTGTTGAAAATCTAGCAGCATAACGGCTGTACCGGGACATTTTCCTAAATTTTTGCCTACTTAAAAACACTTCTAAATCATCATTAAACTCATCTATAACTCTAATAGGTCATCTTGACCCTTCAAATCACAACACAAATATAATGAGGCATAAGCTCAACTCAGACAACATTCTCACATGCAACAACATAAGTTATCACACAATCATGGAAGAAAAATAAAGCTTTTGCAATATTACAACTTTAGTTATAAAAAAATCAATGTTATAGATTAGCCCCAATCCCTTCGAAATCATAAGAGCACACTACTACTATTACATTTACGTCATTATTCTATTACAAAATGATTAAAAATATACACAGAGGGGTTATCTTGAAAAGTCCCTTATGGTGCATAAGCTTTGGCTCTAATCAACTGCTCTGTTACCTACGCATTGCAAATAAGCAATACACTATGCTTTTGCTGAGTGGTGTAATCACTTTAACTAGATATAGAAAATCTTAAGCATATATTTAAGCAATATGGGCCAAATGGACCTTTCTAATACCATACATATGCATGTATTATGAAAATAATAAAATTATACAAATTTAGTACTTACTTGTCCTTAATAGCTGAAAGCTACATTATATCCATAATCACAACTACATTGTTATTAACATACTTAAAATCAACTATTACACATGAAGTACTCATACATTGGTCATAAACATACACATGCTTCATAATACATGGCAACAAGCATAACAACATGCATTTTTAAGCCATTAACATAGCTATGAGGTAATACCGCATATTTGGGTTCTAACATCCTAGGTGCTTTAACATGTCCATATTATGAGTATAAAATTCCACATACATCATATAAATGGGTTTAACCTGACATTGTACCAAATATAAATATCATGCAGAATGAGTCATTTAAAATGCACCAAACATTATTTTATACTTATTTATGCTATAACCATAATTATCCTTTTTATTGTAATTATTTGTTTAATTTATGCCCATACAAAAGAGACAACTATCTAAGGCTAGATAGTAGAGAGTGGGCTACCCAAAGGTGCTTAAACAGTATACCCGAAGGCACTAGTATTCATGGATACAAAATGCATCAACATGAAGGCTCACACATATGTAGTTCTATATAGTGGCTCGAAAGCCTAGTGCTTGTTAACACAAAAATAAGCACCATGACTCGAAGGCTTACTACCTAAAGGTAAACATTATAGCTATTGATCTTAGTTAACCGGTCAACCTATCCATACTAGGTTGTCTAACTATATAGGCATCATTAAACTTGTTGATTATTTAATTTTATTCCATTTTTAATACATAACATAATTATTTTTATTTCATGCATACAGGCATCCTAATGGCCATTTTACATCTCAGCGAGGTCTAAAAAATCATGCTAAGCAACATGTTTTAACTAAAACATAACATTGCCAAAAATAGGCTCATACTAGTTCAAAACACCGATTAGGCACATCTCCTAGGTGTAAAAGTGAGGAAAACTCAACTAGACTCATAAACATGCATTTTATCATTTTTTTCATCATTAACATGTATTATATCATCTCATGCCTCATAGTTGTGCATAACTATCACATTCCACTTAACATGTCATTTTAAACACATTTTTGGTATATAGCGACATATATGCATTATATATGTACATACATGTCAATAAACCATACAACATGCAAATTGGCATTTGGCTAACACCTAGCATACACACACATTTTAGTCATTATAAGTGGACATTCAGAATGACATTTAAGTATACAACATGATATTTAAGTCATTTACATACATAATTCATAATTATGAATATATGGCTTACATATACAAATTTCGGCCTCTACACTACCCAAGGACATAAAACACATACATTGCACACTTTTACCATTATATGCCATTTTTAGATACCTAATATTACATTCATACAGTTCTAAAAAATATACATGATCACATGACATTTATCTTGCGTACTCGCATTATACGGTCTTTTCGTCAAATAAAAGAAAACGTCATCATTTAAGGACCATTTGGCCCATATACATTCACCACATATCACATTCATACCATGTAATAATCTCATTTAATGATATACACATTTATTGGGCATTATAACAATTAATGGCATTTATTGCTAATATGTAACTAAATAGACATATTAGAAATTCAAGTATTTATCCAAAGTTAATGTGATTACACATACCAAAATGACTCACACAGGATGCCCAAAGCTAGCCTAAACCTTTTCCTTGCCTCAACAAGCTCAGGTCGATGCCTCGCCTATGAATTCAAAAGGGTATGAACTTTAATAAATAATATAAAATAATATGCATGTCAAAAAAATATTCTGAGCCTAGATTTACACTTTATAACACCCTAGAAAGCTGTGAATAATAATATTTATGGAAAAGAAAGAGAGAGAAAGTTACTATTCACCTCAAAATTCTTTTTGATTTTTCTTCGAAAATACTCTATTGTTCTAGATAGTTTTGATGTCTACGGACTCATCTTAAGATGCTTGTTATTTTGGGTATAAGTTCATGGAGTAGGTCCCTCCATGGAGGAAGAAATCAATAAAGGAAAGAGAGAGACAGGAGGGGGTGGGATTTTGTGGAGGAGTGAAGGAAGAGAGGCTGTGGTGTGTGGGAAGGAATTTAGAAATTCCCCTTTTATACTTTCCTAAAAATAACTTTTCCTTCATTCAAAAAATTATTATAACAGATAGGAAAGTTAGTTTTTCCCCATTTTTATCCCTAAAATTAGATAAATCTAAGCCCTAAATCCTCTTAAAATCTCGAGCCTAAACTATGACAATAACCAAAATATTAATACATTTTATGTCCCAAAAATTTAGTAAAAATAATTTCTAATCTCAGAAAATTCCAATTCCAAAACCAATGGACTATTTGGAATATTTGGGTAGTAGGTTGTAACTCTTTTAGATTATTTTGAGCATGTTTTTATTTTATTTACAGTTTAGTTTTACCTATGTCACTATTCACAAGACACAGCCGTAAAATCTTATTTAGCATTTTTAACCATCCAAACGACTTTAGATTTGCTTTAAACTTTGGCCAAAACTTTCTCATAATTAATACTACCTATTAGTACACTTAGTGTGACTCAAGTCTTAGGAAGCACTATTCACCCCAGGAAGTACTATTCACGAGAGTTACAATTTTCAGCTCATTTCATAGTTGTAGGAATTGTTGGATAAAGGCTTAATTAGGCCTAGTGTTTCACCTTGGGGACCACCTATATTGTTTGTGAAGAAGAAAGATGAGTCGCTTTGGTTGTGTATCGATTATAGGCAATTGAATAAAGTGACAATTGAGAACAAATATCCATTACCTAGGATCGATGACCTCTTTGATTAGTTACAGAGTGCCAGCATCTTTTCCAAAATAGATATGAGATCAGGATATCACTAGTTATGGATCAAGGAGAGTGACATCTTTAAGATTGCCTTCAAAACTTGATACGGCATTATGAGTTTCTAATGATGCCATTTTGGCTCACTAATGCCCTAGCAGCCTTTATAGATTTGATGAACTAGATCTTCAAGCCTTATTAGAATCAATTTGTTGTGGTGTTCATAGATGACATCTTGGTGTATGCTAGAACTAGAGAGGAACATGAACATCACCTCATAATAGCATTACAAACCTTAAGGGGAGATGCAGTTGTATACTAAGTTAAGCAAATATGAGTTTTAGTTGGAAGAAATAGCCTTTCTGAGTCACATTGCCTCACCTACGGGTATCAAAGTGGACCTAAACAAAGTTAAAGCTATGTTAGAATGGAATCCTCTTAGGAATGTGGCTTAGATTTGAAGTTTCTTAGGGTTTCTAGGATATTATCAGAGGTTTGTGAAAGGTTTTTCAATGATTGCAACTTTACTAACATGTTTGATAAGAAAGGATGTGAAGTTTGAGTGGGACTATAATTGTCAAGCTAGTTTTGATAGATTAAAGAGAATGTTAATAAAGGCTCTTATTCTTACTCAACTAGAATAGGGGAAGGAGTTTGTGATATACAGCAATGCCTCACACAAAGAACTTTGTTGGGTATTGATGCAAGAAGGTAAGGTGATTGCATATGCCTCTAGGCAATTGAAGCCTCATGAGAAAAACTAGCCCACACATGATTTGGAGTTGGCTGTAATTGTGTTTGCATTAAAAGTGTAGAGGCACTACTTATATAGAGAAAAGTGGTATATCGATACCGACCATAAAAGTTTGAAGTGCTTGTGCACTTAGAGGGAGCTGAATCTTAGACAATGGCAGTGGGTAGAGTTAATCAAGGATTATGATTGCTTGATCGACTACCATCCATGAAAGGCAAATGTGGTTATAGATGCCTTGAGTAGGAATCTCATTGCTACCCTAAAGCTTATGCATGCTAGAGTAGAGTACACAGCAGAAGATGTAATTCTAGTTGAAATGTAGATTAAACCTAATTTCAAGTAGTAGAGAAAGGAGGCTTAGTTGAGAGATGAATAGATGGTGTAGATTGTGAGTAAAGTTAAAGAGGGGAAGGCAATAGGATTTGAGTTAAGTGATGATGGAAGCTTGTATTATCAGAACAGGCTATGTGTGCTAGAACTGGATGCATTAAGAGTATAAATCTTAAAGGAGGCTCATAAAACTCCATATTCCATACACCCAGGAAGCATAAAGTTGTATCTTGATTTGAAACACCATTATTGGTGGCTAGGAATAAAGCTAGAGGTAACTGAATATATGGCTCGTTGTCTGACATGTTAGCAAGTGAAAGCTAAACACCAAGTTCCTTCTTGATTGTTACGTCTGATAGCAATCCCAAAATGGAAATGGGAGAAGATGACTATGGATTTTGTGATAGGGTTGCCACTGACTCAAAATAGATGTGATGCTGTATGGGTAATAGTGGATAGATTGATAAAGATAGCTCATTTCATACTAGTAAGGATGGATTATTCCTTAGAGAAGCTAGCTCAATTTTACATAGAGGAGATTGTGTGGTTACATAGAGTATTAGTAGCTATCATCTCAAATCGAGACATAGGGCTCACTTCTAGGTTTTGGAAGAAGTTATAGGAGGTATTGGGTACTTGATTGATATACAGCATGTCATTTCATCCTTAGAAGGATGGATAGTCAAAATGGGTGATACAAGTATTGAAGGATATGCTATGTAATTATGTAATAGAGTTCAAAGGCAATTGGGATCAATACCTATCATTGGCTAAGTTTGCATATAGCAACAACCACTATGCCAACATAGGAATGACACCTTATGAAACTTTATATGGTAAAAGGTGCAAGACTCCTCTTTATTGGAGTGAAGTGGGAGAAAATAAGATTGTCAGATCTGACTTAATCAAAGATGTAAAGGAGAAAGTAAAAATAATAAGAGATAGATTGAAAGCTGCTTTAGATCGACAGAAGTCATATGTTAATTTGAAATAGTGAGACATTGAGTATGAAGTCAGTGATTGAGTATTCTTGAAAGTGTCACTATAGAAGAAGATGCTCAGATTTGGAAAGAAGGGAAAACTTAGTCTTAGATTCATTAAGCCTTACGAGATCATGGAATGAGTGAGACCCTTGGCTTATAGATTGGCATTACCACCTGAGTTACAATAGATACATGATGTCTTCCATTTATCGATGTTGAAGCAATACAGATTGAATCCTTTGCATGTAATAACTATAGATGAGATACAAGTGCAGCCTGGTTTGACATATGAAGAAGAATCGCTACAAATTCTAGCGAAAGAAGTGAAGCAACTGAGGAATAAGTCAATTCACAACACAATAAAATCTATGTGGGAGAGTGAAGAGCAAATGAAAGCACAATATCAGTATCTCTTCATATTAAGTAATTTTAAGGATGAAATTTCTTAAGAGTAGAAGAATTATAATGCTTGTAAGTCCTAGTTTCATGAACAGTACCTCCTCAGCATGAATAGTGTTCCCTACAGGTTAAGGTACCTTCAAGGGCTAAAAGGGGCATATTGGTCATAAATCTTTGATGGGCCTAAAAATGGACAAAATGAAAGAATTTAAAAATTTAGCAAAACGAATAAATCATTCTGAGTCAAAAGTTAGTGAATAGGGAGATAAAATGAGATTGTGCCGAGATAGCACTAGGATGTACCTGAATGGACTTGAAAATACCATGTCTTGAACCTTAAAAATTCTAATTAACATGATGGAGAAGGAATTTTAATTTTCTAAGGTCATTTGGTATGTTTTTTGAATATTTTATTCTAGTAGGTGAATAGTGCCTAAAAGTCAACAGTGGAATATTGACTTGAAATTTTACATGGGCTTTAATGACACTAATCGAGGATTTTTCAAATTGAAATGAGTATTTTTAGAGGTCTAGAGAAATTTCTATGAATTTTGAAAGTTAAAAAGGAAATAGAGAGAAAACTGATAGTTAGATCACCACGTGTCACTATGAGCCATCCACCTACCCCTATATAAGGGGCCACACATGTGAGGGGGTTAGATGTGTGAACCATTATCTTCCTCCCCTAAATTCTTCAAGAAAAATGATGCCATTTTCTCTCTCTCCTTTATTCATTTTTCTTCCATTTCTCTCTCCTCCCATCACCCAAAATAACAAAAAAATGCATGAATTAGACCCTCCGCAATCTATAGAGTCTAATTCAAGTGAGAGAATTGGAAAATTTGGCCTAAAAAGAGAGATATTCAAACTTGGTGAATAGTGATATTTTTTTAGTGTAAATGATTTTATTCAATTTTTTTAATTTTTGTTTTAGGTAGTTTAAAGTGTTTTAAGAGAATTTATGGTTTTAGATTTTCAATTAGAGTTATGTAAAATTTTTAAGGATTTTCTAAGTGGTGAAATTATGTATGTTTAAGGCAAAAAAGGCATATTGAAGGAGAACCTCAAACAAGCCACCAAAGTGGTCGATAAAAGGGTGTTTTCACACCTTAGGTATGTGGAATAGGTTTAATTTATGTCTGTCATGGGTTTTGGCATGAAAATCTACATATGAAAGTGTATAAAAATGCTAATTCATGGTGTTAGGCATGGCTTTGATATAAATTATGACAAGAATATGTTAATGGTATAAAAGTAACATGGTATGCCTGATTTTAGGGAAATGAAACTAGATGTATATGTGTGTATGGTGAATGGCTGAATGGTATACATAGAGTGGTATGGCATATGTGGTTATGTATATGGCATATTAGGTATGGCAATAGCATGTAAATGTAGTGTATATATAGTTCTTAGAAGATGAATAATCATATTAATATGTATGGTATGTAAACTTGACCAATAATGACCTAAATAAGTATTAAATATGTACATAAAATATGACTAGCAATATAATGACTATATGTGTACCATTTGGTGACATAAGTATGAGGAATGATTTATGGAAGATTATGAGAAGAAGTGATGTAAGAATGATGGATTTTGGATTAGCATGTTTAGTGCTACGAAAGGCACAAGATTGGAAATTGACCAAATGAATAGTAACCCACCCATAAAATGACCAAATGAATAGTGATTTTGCAATAAAAGACCAAAAGTGTGAACTTATGTGAAATGGCATGTTAAATATAATCCAATGTTATGATTGACATAAAATAAAGTAGAAAGTAATTATAGATGACATAATTAAGTAAGGAATAGTGATTTGGCCTATCAATTAGACACCAACTAGATAAGTTGACTGGTTAACTAGAGAGTTAGTAGCTACTAGGTAGTTTGGTCCTTCTGCAGCCAATATTGTTATTTGAGGTGATGGCGAGTGCAACCGCCAAGGTTCTAAGATTGAACCTTACACATTTGAGTATTAGGAGGTCTATCTTGACTAAGCCCTATTACCCATTGACTGCCTGTGGATATTGGAAGGTCTTTCGGGGCTGATCCCTATGATCCACCTATATTACTGGAGATATGACTCGGGATATTATGAGGTCCCATAGGGATGATCCCTGTTATCCCACTTACAAATATTGTGTTAGTTGTATGCCCTAGAGCACAAGCATATTATGTATATAGAAACTCATTTATTAATGAAAAAGGCATTACTTTATCACTTAGTGCATTTATATCTTTATATTATGAGTGCTTGCTATGTCTTAAACCATGTAATGAAGTCCTTGGTATATAATCACAATGCAAGAGAAATCATAAAAAGTTTATGATATGAGATTCTTATTACATGTAATTGTGATAACACCTAAACTATTCATAGTCATAGTATTAACATGATGGGACAATGTTAATGTGGATAGACTAGGACATGTTATACTCCTCAATTAGATCAAGCAGGACTTCTCACTAATTGTAAGCATGTCGATGTTTAGAGTTAACATGTGGATGCTTGCTTGGGAAGTAAGTTCATCAAAGACCCATAATGAGATCTTCATATGGATATTTAATCTATGT
>CANXYI011186063.1:0-11451 GCA_948208565.1 Hura crepitans
CTGCTTGAGCCAACCAACCATTGGGTGCAACATCCTAGCATGGCTCGACTTCAGGTGCAACGTCCTAGCACTGCCTGAACCAACCAACCCCTAGGTGCAACGTCCTAGCACTGCCCATACCTCAGGTGCAACATCCTAGCACTACTTGAGCCAACCAACCATCGGGTGCAATGTCTTAGCATTGCCTAACTTCAAGTGTAATGTCTTAGCACTGCCTGAACTAAATCAATCCTAGGTGCAACGTCTTAGCACTACCCAGACCGCACTAACTCTAGCTCTAGCATATCTTACAGAAAGATCGCCCCTAAGGTATGTGTCTTCATCCTTTCTAAACTTTAGGTCACCTCACATACTCTATAGTCACCTCCCTAAAGTTAGGGGCAACTGTAGACACTGGGTCTCTGGAGCTTCTAAGTTCGATTTGCCTAATGATGATAAAAAGGTCAAAAATCCCAAAAATAGATTTTTTACATCCAAACCAAAGATCTCAAAACTTTTTTTCTTAAAAAAAATGGCCATTTTAAAGCAAACAAGTCATTCCCATGAGGGGAACAGCTGTTTTGGGCCCAAAATGGCCGTTTTGACCGTTTTAGCTTTAAAAATGGCTGTTTGGGCCAAAATGGGTGTTCTCGCGTGCAAAATGGCTGTTTGGGCCTAGAACGGCCAAAATGGCCATTTTACACTAGAAAACAGCCGTTTTGGTTGTTTTGCCTAAAACGGGCATTTTGCCTTGGGAAACGGCTATTTTGGTCGTTATTGCGTTGGAAAATGGTCGTTTTCAAGCAAAACACCAATTTTATGCCTCGAGGGGGTCGTGCATAAAAGCCAATTGGGTCATTTTGAGCCAAGGTTAGTTAATTTAAGGAGAGATAAAATTTTTTAGAGAGAAACTACACAAAAAATACAAAAATACTCTTTCAACTCTATTTTTTGGGTTTTTTTCCAAGATTCAAGCACTGTTTTCAATCCGATTCAAGATCTTTCTGAAGGCAAATATACCGGTGTATTGACCGACCCATTTTTCATCTATTTTTCATTTTTCTTTCTATATTTTATCCATTTACCAGTTAGATGTGGTAAATTATTTGTGCCATATTTTTGCATTTGTGAGACTGCTTATTTTCCTTTAATTCATGTCCTTGCTTTTATTTTTGCTTCGCATGAAAAATATTATTTTTGGTCATTTGGGTTGATTTTATTTTTCTTGCATTATCTATCTACTAGTTAGATATAGTAATTTATTTGGGCCATATTTTGTATTTTTGTGATTGACTATTTTTATTTTTTTCCTGTTCGTATTTTTATTTTTGCTTCGCATCAAAAATATTATTTTTTTATTGTTTGGGCCGATTTTATTTTTTCTTCTTGCATTATCCATCTATTAGTTAAATGTGATAATTTATTTGTGCAATATTTTATATTTTTGCACTTGTTTATTTTTACTTAATTTCTATCCATTTTTCTATTTTTCATTCGCATGCTAATATATTAGTTATACTATTGTGATGCGAGTAATCTAGTTATTTGAGGGCTGATTGTTGTTGTTATTGCCTATCATTTGTTAGATTGTATTTTAGGCATTCGAAAATGTAATTTTTATTTTTCATTCAGTTAGATTATATTTTAGGTAATTACCTTGTATTTTATTTTTCGTTCAAATTATTTCCTTGTATATTTTGTGAATGCTATAATAATTAGGAAAATGATTTTTTATACGACCAGAAAAATAACCAAAATATTTTTATTTAATTAATTGGTGCTTTATTAATAAAATGGGTTTTGATTTTTCTTAATAAAAGTCACAATAAAAATTATTTTCTAAATATTAACATGTGAGAACCAAAGTTCTCAAATTTAATCCATTACCCGATTTATGTATGAAACATCCAATTTCAATCCTGAAATATTCCACGAACATCGAATTAGGTAGAAAAATGGTTTTACACGTTAAAAAGAAATAATAGTCAAAATCATATTTTTACCCAATAAATCGGCATTTTGTTAATAAAATAAATTTCAATTCTTTCTTAATAAAATTTGCAAAAATAACATTTATTTTCCAAATCAATCTTTGAGAACCAAAGTTCTCAAGTCATTCTTTCAAATAAAAGTCACCACAATAAAATTTGTTTTTCCAAATTAGCATACGAGAATCGAAGTTCTCAAACCCAACTTCTAATTTTAATAAAAGGTTGTTATAATAAAATCTAGTTTCTAAAATTAGCATACGAGAACCAAAGTTCTCGAAATAATCAATTGCCCGATTTAATGTATGTTATTTCGATTTCGAACACCTATTTATTTTTCTATTAATATATTTTGTAATTTCTACTACGTGAATATGTGATTTATGTTAATTGCAAAATATCGCTTGAGAAAAGGAATAATATCATAAATTCAAAATGAATTTTCATATTAATTTAAGGTATAAGTAAGAGTAGGGTTTTGAACCGCTCTGGTTTTAGCCCTACAAGGTATTTCTCAACTCTGTCAGGTGGTGACTCTTACCTTGTGGTGCTTAACTCGCACCTCCTATGCTAATCAAAAAAGGGGCAGCCCTAGATTCCTTCAGCTTCCTTCTCATTTTTTGAGACTCGAGGAGTGAGGCTTAAGTTGAGTCCTAGGCTACTTCGGTTAAATTAGTCTTAGGAAAATAAAAGGGACATGAACACCCGCTATAACATCCATAGCCTCTGCCTCCTCGCGTGCTCTAATAGTGGCCTCCGCGATGACTCTTATGGCCTCCTAGGATAATCTTTCTAGAGATGGTCTCTAATGCCACAACTCTAGCAAACATCCCATAATGTCCTCCAACACACTCCCTTATGTGTCTTATGGCAAATCTCGCACTCTAGTGTCAGAGCACTACCTGCTTTAGATCTAGGGACACCTAAAGCTTGTATCTTTTGCCTAGACTGTGACCTAGATCCCTAGCTTGATCTCTGACTCTGTTCATGCTTCTTGTCCTACCTATTCTTGAACTACTGACTTTTCTATTTCTTGTTTCTGTTATACCCAGAACTGCCCTATCCTTGGCTATATGGCCGCTTCTTGAAGCTATCTCGCCTCTATCTCAACTACCCAATCATCTTGGTTATCTGACACATATCCACTAAAGCTGAGAAGTCTTGAATCCTCAGCTAGCCAACTTGGTACCTAATGTCTAAGTTTAGCCCTTTTTTAAACTTCTTGCACCTGTCCTCTTCTGTAGCAACAATTGCCTTAGCATAACGGTCAACTGTGCAAACTCTTTCTAATACTCAGCTATGGGCTAATGCCCCTCCTTAAGATCTATAAATTCCTAGTACTTCTAGTCCAGGTAAAATTTTGAGATGTACTATAATGCCCAAAAAATTATCATTTGGTGAAATGTAACCTCGAGCTTGATATAGTGATGTTTCGAGCGCTAAAAGGCCACTTGGTAGTCGAAAAGGGTTTTAGTCAACCAAACTTTGATCGACTAAAAACTAATGAAAATGAATGAATTAAAAATTTTAGCAGAACCAATAATTCATATTGGACTGTAAGCTATTGATTGATGTAATAAAAATTTTTTGAGCTAGGACTGACTTGAGATATGCCTGGATAGACCCAAAAATACCACACCTTGAAGCTTAAAAATTTCACTAAGTCCAATGGTGAAAGAATTTTTGAAATCGGAGATCATTTGTGAATTCTCGTCATTTTTAAGGTTTCACGTAAATAAAGGTAGTTTGAAAACTATCCTATTGATTGAGTTTGGCCATGAAAACTTACGACCACATAAGGGGATTAAAATATGAATTTTGAAATAAACGATGTAATTTTTTAAGGTCTGTGTGAATTTTGGTGAATACTTGAAGTTCTATCACCAATCGAGTTATTAAAATTTCCAAAAACTTTAGTTCGCCTATTTCCTGATGGAATTAGGCCATAAAATTTTATAGGCATGTAATTGGGATCAAATGAGGATTTTAGGAATAAATGGCACATTTTTTTATGATTTCATGATTTTTAAAAATTCCCCGAATTAGGCAGCCCTATCACTAAAATCTAGCCATTTCAGGATGGTTCAAGTGGTCACAATACCCACTCGCACCAAGCCAGTTATCCTAAAAGCCATGACAAGTGTCTAAGGGGCTGAAAAAGTGGCAAACATTCGTTAGAAAAATAAGAAAAAGAAAAAGAAAGAAAATTCTAGACGCCTCTTCTCTTTTCAATTGGTCATATCTACTTCATTTCTCACCCAAAATTCATTATTCTAGTTTCTAAATTCAAGTTAGCCTATTGGTGAACTGTGGGAAAAATAATTAGAGGGAAAGGAGCTCTCAGTTGGGAGAAATAATTCTTTAAAGTTTCATGGTTCAAGCTACCCAAAAAAAAAACCTAAACGCCATCTCTCACTTTTTCTAGCCATATCTCCCTTATATCTTAACCAAGATTTGCCATTTTTTATTTCTAAATTTTCTTTTAAATGTTAAAAGATTGAGGGAAAAAGAATTACAGCAAAAAGAGCTCTCAATTGGGAGAAATAAATCCCTAAATATTACTGGTTAGAGATAGTCTAGGACAAGGTGTTTAGGTGAGTTCCATGGCTGTTCTTTGTGAATTCCTATGACTTTGGCTATGATTTGATGCCTAAGGATGCCTAACACATGTGTGTGTATGTGTGTGAGGTGATTAAGGCATTTGGAGGCTAAAAGAAGGCTTGAAGAGAGGTGGAAAAGCCACTATAGTGGCTAGACAATAAGAAGTTCTTAAGGATTTAAGGGTCTTCTTGATTGGTAAGTGAATTTATTTGAAACATACTTTGTATATTAGGAAAAATTAGGATTTGAGTTTTGGGTATGTGTATGGAAATGTTAGTTGTATGGGTGTTTATGTTGCTATGAATGTGAAATGCATGCTAGGATGTGTAATTTGAGGATATAGAATGATATAAATGTGAATTGGATGTGGAAAAGATGTGTAGGTATATGATACATGCATGACTAGGTGCATGTCATGTATGCCATGGCATGAGTATAGATGTATGGCATGAATGCATGGAATGCTAGGATGGTGACATGATGTATGACATGTGAGTGATATGGAATGAGTAAGAAATGGTGTGGTGATGTGGAAAGATTTAGTAAGGTAAGATGTAGAGATAATGTATGTAAAGTGGACATATAAGATTATGGCATATAATAGGTAAAGTGAAAAATGTTAGGTGAAGAGATATGAATTTAGTAAGATATTTAGGCTAAGATTTTAGGTTTTGAAATAATGGATCAGTATGCTAAGATAAGTGTAATGTTGGATGGTGTAGATTACTTTAGGATATAATGGGTTAAGGTGAAAGAAAAATGAAATTAATTAAGAGGTTAGTGAGAAAAAGTCACCAAATGAATAGTAACTTTTATGTAAAAAGGACCTATAACTGTCTAGGGAAAAATGATGTTGACTCATAACTGTCAGAAAATATGACCTGATGAAATGAACTAACAATTGTGTCTTATTGACTTGAATATAATTAGAATAAATATGTAGTGGGGAGGACAAATAATTAAATGGTTTAATTTAGAAACAAAACTATAAATAGAACTGCAATTTATTAAAATACTGAAAGGATAAATTATGTGACATGGTACTATATTGTAAATACATAAATAATGAATGAGTAAACATTTAAAGAACCAACATATGGTAATTTGGTGGAATCCTAGCATAAAATAGAGATTTATTTAATAGAGACCTAGGGATATGTACCTAAGATAATTATTGGAATAAAGTTTATAAAGATATATTGAGTTAACTACTAGATAATACTGGGAATAATAATATTATTATAAATATAATTAATAATTATGGGAAATTACTAAACTTAGGAATTAAGCTATCATAAAATAACATAAGGAAGTGGTAAAATCATAGGGTAAGATAAGTTGAGATAAATGGAAGTAAGGTAAAATGAGTACATTTTGGCAAGAGAAAGTAACCAGACTTAGACATAAGACAAGATAGAAATTGATTAGAAAAGCAATGAAACTTGAGCTGAGGATATGGTAACTTAATAGAACTAGAAGGTTACTAAATGGAACCTAACTGATAAATAAAGCAAGGTGACCAACGAAGTTAATATGTTTCATTACGATATTCCAGATAATAAACATAATGGCTATGAAAGTAATTAAAAGGGGATATGTGTTACTGGTTGCTTATACACTAGATAGGTTGACCAATCGACTAGGGATTAGTAGCTGCTAAAGGCTGAGTCTAAATGGATTTTAGCCTATGTATGGCTGGTGTAGCCGCTGAGTATTGAGCCACATGCTCCTCCTATTGGGAGGCCTACGAGCTAATCTGTACTACCCACTCATGGGTATTGAGAGGTCTATGAACTAATCCCTGCCACCCACTTATGGATATTGGGAGGTCTTATAGGGCTGATCCCTGCTATCCACAAGATGTATCGCTTGTGATGCTTTGTATTAGGATATTAAGAGGTCCTACGGGGTTGATCCCTATTATCCCTTTTATAGATATTGGGAGGTCCACGGACTGATCCCTGCTATCTACCTATCCAATATTGGGAGGTTCTTAGGAATTGATCCCTGTTATCAGACAAAGGGTGTGTATAAGCACCGAGGTCTAAAATGTGAGCCACTATATAGCATGATATTTTTTTCGGTTCTCGAACTAAGTAGGTGCAGCTGCCAAGGCCCAAAATGAGGGCCACTGCACATTGTGATTCCTATTATCTAGTGGTTAGGAGTTCTTCCTTAACCTTACGGGGTATAAATGAATGAATTAAAGAACTTTGAATGGATTTAATGATATTAATAAAAGAACTCAGATCTTAATTATCATAATTGAGATAACCTATGAGCAAATACATTAAGAACAAGAGATAAGTTGTAAAGAGAGATTAAATAAACTTATGTAATCTTAGTAAGATTCCTAAAGAAAGTAAAAGACTAATGGAATAATGATGGAACATAAAAATATACCTGGAGAAATGGGTTATAGAAAGTAAATAAAACATAAGGCTTTCTTAGACAAACCTAGAAAGAATCACATAAATCAAGTAAAGCAAATAGCAACTTCTATATATTTCAGATCGAAAGGGCTTAATTAGATAAAATGGTTAGGAAACCTTAATAGAGAGATTGAAAGTAATAAATAGATGATGTTAAGAGATTCTTATGTGTATGATTGTGTTTATGATACATTATATATTTGGTCAAATAATGCATACTCAGCGTATTTGGTGTCCAATGCATAGGTGGTAGATTTGGAAGGTATGATGAGGATGACCAGCAGTGCAGCCGAAGACTATCTAAGTATGATATTGTCTTATTAGACTATAATGTTTTAGTAGATAGAGGCACTCGTGCATGTTACTATGGATAGTTAAGTGATATAATGTCTGGTCAGCTAGTGTGATAGTCTTCTGTTATGTGAAACGAGCTCCTAGCTATAATAACAGCTTAGGCTGATATTTGGTAGTAAGATCAAGCATATGAGTGTTGTATGCCTAGGAGGTTCACCACAGATCACCGGAAGCATACTAATAGGAGAAACCAAAGTAGAAGTTAAATGAAAGGCCCCTAGGGAAATCCAAGGATGGGTGACCTCACAGGAAGTAGCATGTTTTGCCTATTTTCTTCAAGAATAGGTAAGGGGTGTTACATGCACTTCTTCTTAAACTCCCTTATGAATAACTCCTAGGTCAGATCCTCTGCCACTTTATGCTCCATGATGGTTTCCCACCACTTCAATGCCTCTTCTAGTAGCATAAAGATGGCACATGTTGTATACTCATCTGGAAGGCATCTGAGCTACAGGCTAATCATAACTATCAAGTCCAACCAATACTCTGCCTAGCTGGAATCATACTCTTCAACTCCTTCGAAGAACTTTGCCCTATTCTTAGCAGTCGCTCTCTGTAAGTTCTCTAAAATGCTTATGGCTCTTAGGGTGAAAAAGGCGGTACTGCCTGCTGTGCTATAGCAACTGTAGTAGCAGCAGCCATAATTGCCTATCTCACTAATTCCAGCATGGTCTCCAACCAGACTGGTGGGTCTCACTGCACAGGCGCAGCACACCCTGTATCATTAGGAGTTATGCTCATAGATTGAGCACCCCCTTATGCTATTATGATAAGAGCATGGCTCTCTATCTCCTCTTCCTCATCACAAGTCATACTGTGACTCATCTTTACACCTGAAGGTAAGAAAGACAGATTATAAGCCACCACACAAAGTATAATGATGTAAATGTTCTACACACTATAGTACTTTTGTGTAACCCATAGGTCTAGAGGGAAGCCTAAACTAAAGCTCTGATACCACTAAAGTGTGGCGCCCACCACCCTTTCTGTACACCGGACCGAATAGCAGATGCACACAACTCGTAATAATATCCCAAATTCATATACAAAAACCCATCCCAATTAAAACTTTTTATTTCTTCAAACGTTTTAAAACTCAAAAAGATGTAAAAATGTGAAAATAGTTTTTTTGCATGCATTACGAGGTAACTAATGGGGTCATCGTGTTGAAATTTTGATAGCATAATGGTTATACTAGGACACTTTCCCAAATAGTAGCTACTTTGAAAACACTTCTATAAACACGGCACAATAGTTTCTCAACCACCTAGGTCCTCCTGACTGACCCTCTAAAAATTATCAACATGACATATCACATGCAATGGAGCCTCAGGCTCAACAAAGCATTATATAAAAACTCAATGGGGCCTTAAGCACCCTTAGTAGCGCTCATCACATGCAGAAGCAATAGATATCATACAAGTTATGCAATGTAATTTAAAACATTGTATTAAAGGTTTATAAAACCATATAACACTTAGAGTTACAAAACCAAACTGATTTACACATATTAGGCCCAATCCTTCTATTAGATCACAAGAGTACTATAAACTCTATTACATCATTATATGTTTACAAAGAAACAAAATATATCAAGAGGGCAACTCTTTATGTCTCCTATGGTGTAAAGGCTTCAACACTAATCTATATTTTTCTTCAACCTACACATTGCAAAAATATGTAATGCGCTAAGCATAAAGCTTAGTGGTGCAATCACTTTAACATACAAACTTATATTAAATCGATCATTCATTAAACATGCATTAATAATAGTCATTATGTTGAAATAACTCACATATTACACAACATGCAATAATCACAGGATATGCCATATACACAATCCTATACAGCATAGAGCAAACAATAGGTTTAAGGATAAGATCATCTTATAGTCAGCATAACAATCCATATATCATACTTTATTTACATAGCATGAAAATGAGGTTAAAAATCAAGTTACATTACTTCATCGTTAACCATGATACTTATTAGTCTAATTAAAACCTATAATATCGCTATAACTATCCAAGGCTAGATAGTGGATTCACAGTATCATGCCTAAAGGCTCACGCTTTCATGCCTAAAGGCTCACATTATCATGCCCGAAGGCTCACGGTATCATGCCCGAAGGCTCACGGTATCATGCCTAAAGGCTCACAGTATCATGCCTAAAGGCTCACAGTATCATGCCTGATGGCTAGTGCTCATCAGCATAACAAAGTGACCCGTAGACCTCATACCCGAAGGTATACTAGCAACTACTAGTATCCTAGTTTATCGATTAATCTATCTAAACCGGTTTGTCTAGGGTATAGGCATAACTAATTTGATCATGTTCTGCCATTTTAGTTATTATTAACAAAGGTAGCAATTATTACTTGTTTTAACATATGCATCACAGGTTCATACTTATCACTGTATACCTATATCCCATAGGCCAATAGCATATAGCAAGGCATGTAACTCACATTCGTTCTATATAACATGAAAATGAGTTATGTAGCCAACTTAGACTTATATACACTCATACGCATTAACACGTGCTTTATCATCACATTCATATCGTAATTAAGTATAATCAACCACACTGGCGTACATGATATGGCCACATTTTAAGCAAAACCACTTTATTGAGGCTCACTATATGCCTTACACGGCTTAACCATATCATAAGGCCAAAACATATGTCATATCATATCTTCACACTTCATAAACATGCGTTTAAATTATAAAACATACCTATGTACTCAATTTCTCAATATAACATAACTTAGCCACTTAACGTATCATATGCGAATTACATGACTACCAAAAATCACATATGGGCACGATACTTATAAGTTACATCTAGTCACCATTTATATCATTCCTATATATATTACAATGCATATATCATGTAGGTTAGGCATTTATCCATCTCATTTACATTATGGTCTCATTATGCCAAAAATGACATTTACTGATATTATGATTTAAACATAGCATCTATCATGTGCATTTAGTATTACATGAGTCCAAGTGGCATTCGGCCATCCTCAAAGTCACATTTATGCATATGAATCTCCACACAACATTAGTTATGCCATTAACCTACCATAAACCATATATGCACTCATGATGCCTTTCATATAGCCTAAACACACATAAATGCACATACACCTTCTTAAGGCCTTTTAGCCTCTACATATGCACATATATGGAATGCATTAACTAATACTTAGCATACGTTACACAATTTAACATTTCGACCATTTTTATTGCATTAAATCCTATCAATTGCATTAAAGACAAATATTACATATTATGTCAATTTACATCTAAACATATATCCATGATTTTAAACACAATAATGTGATTACACGTACTTAATGATATTGTGTGGTATGCCTAAAGCCGTCTAATGCCTTTCTTTTGCCTCGAGAATCATAGATGACATTTTGCCTATGAATTCAAATGGTAAAGATTTCGCAAAAATCATATAAAATCACATAGGCTCTAAAAAATCAAAACGAGGATATTAAATAACTCTTGGGCAAGTAACAAACATGGGAAAAATGTTAGAACTCAAAAATTCTTACCCGAACGAAAAATGGTCAACTATTCACCTTGGGTTTCTCTACATGATTTCTCCTAAACTGCTCTGCCAAACCGGGTGATTTTGGTATCTATAGAAAGCTCTTAATATGAGCTTCCCATCTACTATAATTTTTGAAGGTGGGTGGTGCCAATAGAAGAAGAAAAGAGAGGAGAGGGGGATTAGAGAGTTGTCGGCAAAAGAAGAGAAAAAGAAAAGAAAATGAAAAAAGGAGAAGAAAATGATAAAAAAGAAAGGAATTATTTGGTATTTATACTTTTTGAAATATTTAATTTTCCTTCCTTTTGGGTTTATTTTTGCCCCTCTCAAGAATCTAAATTAAACAATTAACACTTCCAATAATTAGGTAAATCAAGGTTCTATAAATCACCAAAATCTCGGGTTCGAAAAATGAAGGGAATCGAGAAAATATACATAATTACTCAATTAAAAATTCCAAAGAATTACTTCCCGATATCTAAAATTTCTGATTCCAACACCATTAGACTTGTCGGTATATTTA
>CANXYI011186253.1:0-13953 GCA_948208565.1 Hura crepitans
AACCAATGACCTTTGATTTGTCCATCTCAAATATGTTTATGCTCTATCCATCATGTGTCAATAATCACGATCTAATCTCTCTAGTTTTAGTGTTTCTTAAGTTGTCAACTAGACTCTTTGGCTAGAGTGGAAGATGGAACGGACTTAATCCTTCCCTGATAATGGTCCGCATGGACTAACAGCTGACCTCTCCGATGTCTGCATGGACTTAGCGATGTAGAAGCGGGACTATTTTAGGACTATAGTTTATCTCTTTTGTTTTGTTCTATAAACACTCTATATTTCATTTTTTGGGGTTGTAATAGCTAGTAAACAAATTGCTTTACATGCTAAAACCTAACTTTCACATCAAACTGCTTTCCATATAATTAATCGGTGTTTTCTAATAAAAATAGATTTGTATTTCCTTAATCAAAAGTCACATGAAGAATGTACTTTAATCAAGGCCAATCTCCTATAGATGGGAGTTGGGCAATTACTGCAAATTCGTATGGAATTAAGGGTAACTATTAGGTCAATAGATAATCAATGAATGACTCACTTTTTAGATGTATGATATGCATAAATGTATTCTTTAAATATCGTAATTTACTTCTATACATGCAAAGGTGATGCAATTTAAATTAAGAATGAAGTATGCTTGAATGATAAGGGATTGATAAAGGTTATAATATACATAGACAACATATTATTGGGGGTATAAATAAGATTTGAAATTTCGAACCTTTCTGGTACAGAAGATCAAAGGTCCTAGTATAGAGACTAGGTGGCTACTCTATTAACTAGTCTCCTCCTTCGTAAAATATCATAATCTCTATAGTTTATATGGCATGACTTAGGTGAATATGCATAAGAAATAAGGTTTGAAATGCATGGCATTATTATATCGCTTAAGATTAAGAATCAGCATAAAAACTAGCATGGAAATTGGCCTAAAGTAATGAGTTAAAAGTGGTTTTAAAATGAGCTAATTGGGGCATGAAAATAGTACCTTAAATTGAACTAATTTGTAATATTTATGTGCCATGATATGGAAGCCACTTTTATGGCAATTTGAGATGTACTTTTTATATTGCCTTTAGGCCTATGGAAGAGTATGATAATAAGTGAAATTGGCACTATAAATTGCTTGAAAAGGACCTAAAATGAACCTAAAATGGCCACTATAAAATTATAAATTGACTTATAACTGTCCCGTAAAAAGGAATTTTGGGACTAGTTTAAAATGACTAATTAGCGTGTGTATATGTGACACCCCCTACAGGACTCCTAAAGAAACCAAATAGGCAAGGCTCTTCTTATTAGGTCACCTATCTTAGAATTGCTGTAGTAGAAAACTCTTTAACACTTATAGGCAATTCTGGAATTCTACTAGATATTACTTAGATGTTCAATTGAATCCTCAAGCATGTTTAAACATGGTCTAGTAGATTCAGACTATGCATATACAAACCATATCTAGGTCACAGAAAATTAGGCAGCATAACGGCTACTTGGATAACATGCCAAAATTTTTTTTCCACCAATTAAAACACTTTAATAAGCTATAAATCATAACATCTCCTTTTAGACTCTTTTGGTCCCCTAATTAAACATCAGTTAACATTGGACGCATATATCATATTCCAGCATTTAACGACACTAGGCCTTAGGCCCATACTTATCAAGTTCATGCACAGTTCAAATAAACACCATAACAGCTTTTATACATCACTTCTAGGTTATATGTATAGACATAGCAGCTTAGAAGCATGCTAACCTAAAACCTACAGGATACTACATGAATGCCACTACTTAAAGAAATAACATAACTTTCTCTACCCTTTAACTGCTGTGTAGCTACACTGCATAATCATCGAGGCTAGCTTACTTATCATTGTTACCTATGCATTACAACATAGGCACACTGAGTAAAAAACTCAGTAAGCAAATCTAAACCATTTAAAACATGTATTAATACACACAGGCAATTAAAATTAATAGTCTAAGTGTAGTGTGTGAACCACATGCCACATGTCTGATGTTATGCAGGATGTATGCCATACTTTTTCCCAAAATTACCAAAATGCTACTATAATTATTTTAATTCAGTTTCTTATTATAATTTATTCAATTACTCCATAACTAACTCAAATGCATTATTTAAATTATTAAATAGGCCTCACTTTGTAGACTACACTTATAGACACTAGAAGAAGAGGGAACTAAAAGATGTGTAGTGGTCCACATTTTAGACCTCGACCGTTGCACTGGCCTATAACCTATTGGGATCAATTCATAAAAACCTTTTCAGGCAAAATGTTGAGTAGCTGTGCATACAGATCAATCCATAGACCTCCCAAGGGCACTAGATATATCAAAACAATTCCTCTAATGTCTACCCAGTAGACTAGTACAATGGGCCTTCGGTGAACTTGCACCGCTACACTAGCATAGTCTAATATTCAATCAATGAAATGAAATGTCCACCTTGTCGACTAGTGAAATAACTCAATTATGAACCTTTGCTGCTATATTGACCTAGTCTGATAATTAGATAGTCTAGCAGCTGCTAATCCCTAAGTTTACTAGTCAATTCATCTAGTGGGTGTCTTGCTAATGGGCATCTATCACCATTTTTAAGTTTTTTTCTTTACTAATCATCTTTTTATAATATTGTAAAGTGGAAAATAGATAGATAAAAATTTTATCAAAGAGTAAATTTTTGACCTGGATAGTTATAGTTCATTTTTAACCCTACCGGGTAAAATCGGGTAAAATTTTCAGTCAATTTTTTACTCAAATCTAGAGGCATAATTACATGCATATTAATTCTAGTCTAGCATATTATTTTGACTCAAAAATTCTCATGTTAAATAGCATTTTTAATTATAGTCCTAGAATCTTATTTCACGGGACAGTTATAGGCCATTTTATGTATTTATGATGGCCATTATAAGCTCATTTCAAGTGCTTTTTTAGTGCCAATTGCACCAACAATTTTCTAAATCCATAGGCCTAAAGCAAACATCAAAGAGAAGCATTCATATGCTATATAAATGGCTTACTTAAGAAACCACAAAAACATTACAATTTAGGTCACTTTTAGGTATATTTCCTAGCCAAAATTCATTATTTTTTAAAGCCATTTTACAAGCCATTCTAAGTCACTTTTAACTTTATTTTCCAATTCTTTTCTCATACTTTAAACATGTCCCATATGTTATACATTTCATGTTACACTAATCATGTCTATCAATCTAAACCATGCCGTGTACAAAATGCCATAAATGCCATGCCAATATACACATACAAATGCCATTAACCATACCTTATTCTCATGTCACCTTAACTCACAAAGGTCTCGGCCATAAGTCCATTTTCCCTTAATCATACTTTTATCCCAATAAAACACATTCATACCCATTTAGACCATACACAAACATGCCTAAACAAATCATTCATGCCTTTACCATGCAAATTAGACCAATGTAGTCTATAACATGCCTTGGCCAAACTACCAACACACACATACAAGCATTGTTTCACTAAGTTCACCACATACACCTTACATACCATTAATTGGCAAGCCAAAAACTATCCATGTGCCATATACACATGTCATTCACAAACCATACCCCACAAAAGAGCTCTTGACCAACCAAGGAATATACATATAACCACTTAATTTTACCTATCTACACATACATTCCAAGTATATTAGATGCCATATACATAGACTAACATGCCATAACACCATTCTAAGCTATAGAGACACATAATTTCCTACCTAAAGCTCTCGACCAAATGAAGAACTCACCCTTCCATGCATTCTCTTTATCCAAATATCATTCCAACCATTCATTACACATATTATTAGCTTAATTATACTCTTGGTCCATCAAATTACATATATACACCACCTAATCTACCATTTCCATACAAGGTTCCTAAGTATCTTTCATGGAAATTCAACTTTAAATGCTTTGAATGGATTAGATGTACTTACCTTAATACCAAAGGGCTGAAATCCACTCTTCTACCTTGAAGAAAACCATAAATTCCTCCTTTTAAGCCTTGTTCTCCAAACACGCCATTCCTCCTTCAAAAATCCATCAAAATTTACACACTCACCAAATCAAATTCCAATCATATGTCCATTCTTAGAATTGTCAAATCCCCTAAGAAATAAAATAAAAAAGAGCTAGAACACTTGCACACAAAAAGTTGCTCTTTTTGGTCCTTTTGTTAACACCTTAAGCTTCTATGAATTTTGTTGAATTCTAGCCACTCTTAATGCCTCTAGCACCCTTACAAATCAGTTTCTCACATGTTAAGATGATTTTTAGTGGTAATAAACTTAAGAAAAAGCTTAAAGAAGGAAGTAAAAATGGAGATTTTAGGCTAAAGTAGCGTCGGCTATAGCAAGGAGGAAGAAAAAGAATTTGGGCAGAGAGCGAGTGGGTTTGGCAAAGTGGCTATCCATGTGTCACCTTAGCACTTTTACAGTAGCTAAAGTGGCATGGGTGGGGCCCATATGCCACTTAAACAACTCGAAAAAGCTTAAATTTGGTAGAAACTTTAGGGAATTTTTAAAAATCACTCAGAACTCTAAAAGTTATTGCATTTATTTTAAAATTCCTTGATTGGTCCCATTTAGGGGCTCATGAAATTTAATGTCCAAATTCTACTGACGGGAAAGTTAACCAACTACCTTGATTTTAGTGTAAAACCCTAAAATTTAGAAAAATTTACAAATGACCTTGGAATCCAATAATTCTATCACCAATGGACTCAAGGGAATTTTCAACGTTTATGGTGTGACATTTTTAGGTTGCTAGGCACATCTTGGGTTATTCTTTACTTGACTCCATTTGAGCCTATGACCTACTAGATTATAGCCTAAAATAATTTATTAGTTCTATTAAATCTTTAAATGAAGTCAATTTCATCATTTTATGGCCCCTCAAAGTTTCATGAATAGTACCCCTGACTCAAGCCTCGTTATGGTGACTCGACACTCTGAGAAAACTTTTTGACCTCAGTGGTACTATTCATAAAGCCTTAGGTTATGGGCATTACAATTCTTCCCCTCTTAATAAATTTCATTATTGAAAAATACCTAGAGTAAAGAGATATGTGTACTAAGCCTTTATCTATTCTTCAAACTCCCAAGTAGCTTTTTCTACATTGTGATGTTTCCAAAGGATTTCAACCAAAGGAATGGTTTTATTCCTTAACTGCTTCACTTCTCTGGCTAATATCTATATAGGTTCTTCTTTATAACTTAAGTCTAGTTGCACCTCTATGTTTGTTACTAGGATTATATGGGATGGATCCGATCTATATCACCTCAATATTGACACATGGAATACATCATGTATTTGTGATAGTTCAAATGGCAAAGCTAGTCTATATGCCAACAGTCCCACTCTTTCTATAATCTCATACAGCCTAATGAATCTAGCACTCAACTTCCCCTTTTTCCCAAATCTGAGGACCTTCTTCCAAGGAGATACCTTTAAAAATACTTTTTCTCCCACTGCATACTTAATATCTCTTTGCATTAAATCAATATAGGATTTCTAGCTATTAGCTATAGCCTTCAGTCTCTCTCTAATCACCTTAACTTTTTCTTTAGCATCTCTAATCATATCAACTCCTAATATCTTGTTGTCTCCAGTCTCACTCCAACACAATAGAGTTTTACACTTCTTACCATACAATGCTTTATATAGGGCTATACCTAAACTAGTCTAGTAGTTGTTATTATAGGCAAACTCAAGTAAAGATAAGTATTCATCCCAGCTACCTTCAAACTCAATGGCACAATTAGGTAAAATATCCTTAAGCACTTATATCACCTTTTTTGACTATCCATTTGTCTAAGGGTAGAAGGTTATACTATAATACAATCTAAAGCCTAAGGCTTGATGTAACCTCTTCCAAAATCTAGAAGTAAACTAAGGATCTCTATCAAAAATAGTTGCCATAGGTACACCATAAAAGTCTAACAATCTCATCAATATACAACTGAGCCAACTTTTCTAAGGAGTAGTCCATTTTAATAGGAATAAAATGAGCTATCTTGGTCAGTCTATCAACTATCACCCACACTGCATCACATTTGCCTCTATTCATAAGCAACCCCACTATAAAAGCCTTTGTAACTCTTTCTTATTTCCATTATGGTATTGCTATAGGATGTAGTAATCAAAAAGCAATCGGATGCTTAGCTTTTACCTGCTGACATGTTAGGGACTTAGCAATATACTTTACCATATCTCTTTTCATGCATGACCACTAATACTGAGGCTACAAATCCAAATACATCTTAGTGCTACCAAGGTGCATAGAGTAAGGACCTTCATGAGCCTCCTTCATTATCTATAACCTCAGGTCATCTATACTAGGTACACATAACCTACCCTAATAATATAGACATCCATGTTCCCCCAAATCAAATCCTAGTGCCTTACTTTCTTGAACTTTACTTATCAATTGCACCAATGATTCATCTCTACCTTATGCTTCCTTTATCTACTATCTGAAGTCTAGTTTAATATGTCGCTCAGCCAATACAACATTTTCTATGATATACTATAGCCTAGCATTCATAGACCTTAAAGTTACCATGAATTTCCTACTCAAAGCATCTACTACTATATTAGCTTTTCCTAAGTGGTAATCTATTAAGCAGTCATAATCTTTTATCAGATCTAACCATCTCCTTTATCTCAGGTTCAATTCTTTCTATGTTAGAAGGTATTTTAGACTCTTGTGATCTGTGTAGATATAACACTTCTCCCTATACAAGTAGTGCCTTTAAATTTTCAAGGCAAAAATAATAGCAGCCAACTCTAAGTCATGAGTAGGATAATTCTTCTCATGTGGCTTTAATTGTCTGGAAGCATACACTGCTACATTTCCTTTTTGCATTAGCACACAACCTAAGCCATTAAGTGAGGCATCACTTTACACTACAAAGTCCTTACCTTGCTCAGGTTGAATTAAGATAGGAGCTTCTATCAATATTTTTTTAACTTCTTAAAACTAGCTTAACATGGGTTGTCCCATTCAAACTTCTCATTTTTCCAAGTTAGTCTTGTCAAAGGATTTGCTATTAAAGAAAATCCTTTCATAAATCTTCTGAAATACCAAACTAACCCCAAAAAGCTCCATATCTCTATTATATTCCTTAAGGGTTCCTATTCTAGTACTACCTAGACTTTACTAGGGTCTACTTTGATACCTTCTGTTGACATTATTTATCCCAAAAATGCTACTTCAGTTGGCTAAAAATCACACTTACTCAACTTGGCATACAACTATCTCTCTCTCAAAGTCTGTAACACAACCCTGAGATGTTGCTCATGTTCTTCCCTAGTCTTAGAGCACATTAGAATATCATTGATAAATAATACCACAAATTGATCCAGGTAAGGTTGAAATACTCTATTCATTAAATCTATAGAGGCTACTAGGGCATTTGTGAGACCAAAGGGCATCATTAAGAATTCATAGTTCCCATATCTAGTTTTAAATGCAGTCTTAAGAATGTCCACTTCCTTGACTCTCGGTTGATGATATCTAGATCTCATATCGATCTTGGAAAATACACTTACACCTCTCAACTGATAAAAAAGGTCATCTATTCTAGGCAAAGGATATCTGTTTTTCACTGTCACCTTATTCAACTATCTATAAATAATACACAGCTAAAGTGAGCGATCTTTCTTTTTTACAAAGAACATAGGTGCTCCCTAAGGTGAAACACTAGGTCTAATGAAACCCTTATGCAATAGTTTTTATAGTTGCACTTTCAATTCTTTCAGCTCAATAGTGCCATTTAGTAAGGTGTTTTACTAGGATACACCTCAATTTCAAAATCAAGTTCTCATTGTTGAGGCAAACTTAGCAACTTATTAGGAAACACTTTAGGAAACTCAGATACTATAGGAATCTGATATAATACTAGGGTGGAAGAATTAATGTCAATGACTTAAGCTAAATAAGCTTCACACCATTTTCAAATGAGTTTCCTTGCTATAATAGCTGAGATGAGATTATGATGTTCTTCTCAACCATAACTGCCATTGTTAATCCCTTTGCAGTTTAGAGGGTTAACTTCTTATCTTTATAGTCTAGTATAGATCAAAACTCTAACAACTAGTCCATTCCTAGAATCACATCAAACTCATGAAAAATGTAATTTAATCAAATCCACAGGAAATAAACAATCCTAAATCACTAAAGGACACTATCTATATACTCTATTCATATGCACACTCTGTGCTATAGGATTACTGACTTGTATATCTATGTTCACATGTTTAGGTTTTAGTCCTCTATCATGTGCCAATATGGTTCATACATATGAATGTGTAGATCCTAGGTCTACCAAAGCCAAAACTGGGATATTAAAGAAGTAAAAAGTAACAGTTATGACATCTAGTGTTGTTGGCTCCTCTTTGGCTCTAACAACATACTATCTAGCTAGGGCTCGAGCTTTTATTCTAGTCCTCTAACTAGGACTAGGTTGATCCCCTCTACTTTGTCTCTGACCCCTATTATGAGGTGCTATAGTAGATACCTAAGTGTAAGCACCCTCAAGCTATATTTGAGGACACTCTCTCTGATAGTGGCCTTTGGCACCATAAGTAAAACATTCCCCTCTTCTATCAAATCAACATTGTCACCACTACTTCTTATTACATGTGTTGCAAGTTGGGGGTCTATTACCCCAAGGATCGGGAGTACTAATAGCTCTAGGAAGCAATTAGGGTCTAGATGTAGAAGCTTGCCCATATCTCTGAGACTGTGCCTATCTTATTGTCTGATGCATAAATTGGGATTAAGATAGTGCCTCCTTCTTCTTTTACTATCACCTGGGGTTGCATTGAATTGCCCTACATTAAACTGTCTCTTTTTTTAGAAGAAATCCCTCTTTTCTTATACCATTTCTTCTATGTCATAGGCAGATGTGACTAATACAATAAAATCTATTACCTTGGGGTTTGCTATTTGCATTCTCAATTCCACATTCAACCCCTTCATAAATCTTCTACACTTCTCTTCTTTATTAGGTGTGAACTCCTCAGTATATCTGATCAATTGAGTAAAAAAATTCTAATACTCATCCACTGTCCACCTACCTTGTTTCAAGTCTAAGAATTTCTGCCTTATATTATCCTTATAGGACTCAAGTATATACCTCTTTCTGAATTCTATAAGGAAAAACTCCCATGTAATCTCTACCACTGGCTTCCTCCTTCTAGTAGAATCCCACTAATGGTATGTTTCTTCCTATAGAATGGAAGTTGTACACTTTAGATTATCTTCTTTTGAACATTCCAACTATTCTAGAATCTTAAAAGTCCTCTCCAACCAGTACTCTACTTATGTTGTATCATCCTCTCTTGTGCCCAAAAAATCTATAGCTCTCATCTTTTTAATTCTCTCTAGTGGTGTCTTTTGCATAGGAGCTAGGGAAGGTAGAGGTATTAGAGCTAGTGGAGGAGGTGGAGGTAGAGCAACAGGTGCAGAGGTATGTCTCAATAGATTTACTATTTGTTACAACAAAACTAGAGATGCCTATGCTTATGGCCATGCTTGAGGTTATGACTTAAGTATAGCATCACTAGGCTTAGGAGTAATTGTATTTTCTACTCCTTGTATTATAGTCGAAGCATAACTAGCCACTTCCTCAGCTCATTCCTCTGATGGTCTAATAGCCATCTAGTATTAGTACAAAAATCACAAACTTATTAGCCTCTATGCTGTATAGCATGAAACATAACAAGCCCTAAACTCTGGCACTCATGTAGCTTACCTAGGAACTCTAAGCTAGACTTTGATACTATAAAATATGACACCCCCTACTAGATTCCTAAAGAAACCTGACAGATAGGGCACTTCCTATCAAGTCACCCATCTTAGAGTTGCTCCAAGCGAAAACTCCTAACACTTTTGGGCTATTCTAGAATTCTATAAGGTATTACTTAGATGTTCAATCTATTCCTCAAGCATGTTTATACTTGGTCTAACAGACACAAACTAAGCATATATAGATGCTATCTAGGTCAAAAAAAATTAGGCAGCATAACAACTATGTGGGTAACATACCAATTTTTTCCACCTATTACAACACTTTAATAAGCTATAAATCATAACATCTCCTTCTATACCCTTTTGGTCCCCTAATCAAACATTCGTCAACACCAAACATGTATATCATATACCAGCATTCAACCACATAGGGCCTCAGGCCCACAATTATCAAGTTCACACACAGTTAAAACAAACACCATAATAGCTTATATACATCACTTTTAGGTTATATGTATAGACATAGTAGCTTATAAGCATGCTAACCAAAAACATACAAGATATTACATAATGCCACTACTTAAAGAAAGAACACAACTTTCTTTACCCTTCAACTGCTGTGTAGCTACACTGCACAATCACCGAGGCTTGCCTACTTATCTTTGTTACCTGCAAACCACAATAAAGGCATGCTAAGTATCAAACTTAGTAAGCAAAAATAAACCATTTAAAATATTTATTAATACACATTTGCAATTAAAATTAATAATCTTAGTGTAGTGTGCGAACCACATGCCATATGCTTGATGTTATGTAAGATATATGCCATACTTTTTCCAAAAATTACCAAAATGCAACTATAACTATTTTAATTCAATTTCTTATTATAATTTATTCAATTACTCCATAACTCACTAAAGTGAATTATTTAAATTATTAAATAGGCCCTATTAGGTAGACTACACTCATAAAGACTAGAATAAGAGGGAAATGAAAGATGTTCAGTGGCCCACATTTTGGACCCACATCACTGCACCGACCTATAGCCTATTGGGATCAATTCATAAGAATCTCCTGAGGCAATATGCTAAGTAGTTATGCATAGGGATTGTAGATCTCCTAAGGGAACTGGATATATCAAAACAATTCCTCTAGTGTCTGCCCAATAGACTAATGTAGTGGCCCCTCGGTGGACTTGTGCCGATGCACTGGTATAATCTAATATCCAATCAATGAAAAGAAGCATCTACCCTGTAAACTAGTGTAGTGGCTCAATTATGAACCTCAACTGCTACACCAACCTAGTCAGATAATTAGATAGTCTAGTAGCTGCTGATCCCTAAGTTGACTAGTCAATCCATCTAGTTGGTGTCTAGCTAATAGGCCATCTATCACCATTTTTAAGCTTATTTCTTTACTAATCATCTTTTTATAATATTGTAAAGGGAAAATAGACAGATAAAAATTTTATCAAACAGTAAATTTTTACTTGGAAAATTATAGGTCATTTTTAACCTTACCGGGTAAAATTTTCTATCATTTTTTGACTTATATATAGAGGCATAATTACATGCATATTAATTATAATCTAGCATATTATTTTGAATCAAAAACTCTCATGTTAAATAGCCTTTTTAATTATAGTCCCAGAATCTTATTTTATAGGAAAGTTATATATCATTTTATGTATTTGCCATAACTATTATAAGCTCATTTCGAGTGCTTTTGTAGTGCCGATTACACCAACAATTTTCTAAGACCATAAGCCTAAAGCAAACATTAAAGGAAACATCCATATTCCATATAAATGGCTTACTTAACAAACCACAAAAACATTATAATTTAGGTCACTTTTATGTACATTTCCTAGCCAAAATTCATCCCTTTTTAAAGCCATTTTATAGGCCATTATAAGTCACTTTTAACTTCATTTTCCAATTCTTTTCTCATAGTTTAAACATGTCTCATATGTTATTTATTTCATGTTGCACTAATCATGTATATCAATCTAAATGAAGCCATATACAAAATGTCATAAATGACATGCCAATATACACATACAAATGCCATTAACCATACCTCATTCTCATTTCACCTTAACTTACAAAGGTCTTGGCCACAAGTCCATTTTGCCTTAATCATACTTTTATCCCAATGAAATATATTCATACCTATTTAGACCTTAGACAAACATGCCTAAACAAATCATTCATACCTTTACCATGCAAATTTGACTAATGTAGCCTATAACATGGCTCGACCAAACTACCAACACACACAGACAAACCTAGTTTCACTAAGTTCATCACTTACACCATACATACCACCAATTGGCAAGCCAAAAACTATCCATAAGCCATATACACATGCCATTCACAAACTATACCCCTCAAATGAGCTCTTGACCAACTAAGGAACATATATGCAACCATTTAATTTTACCTATCTATATACACTTTCCAAGCATATTAGGTGCCATATACCTTAACAAACATGACATAACACCATTCCAAGCTACACACACACAATTTTCTACCTAAAGCCCTTGATCAAATGAAGAACTCACCCTTCCATGCATTCTCTTCATCTAAATATCACCCCAATAATTCATTACACACATTATTAGCTTAATTATACTTTTGGTCCATCAAATTACAAACATACACCACCTAATCTACCATTTTCCATACATGGTTCCTAAGCATTTTTCATGGTAATTCAACTTTAAATGCTTTAAATGGATTAGATGTACTTACCACAGTACCAAAGGGCTGAAATCCACTCTTTTAGGTTGGAGAAAGTCACAAATTCCTCCCTTTAATCATTGTTCTCAATACATGCCATTCCTACTTCTAAAATCCATTAAAATTTACACATTCGCCCAAATCAGATTCCAAACATATGGATGTTCTTAAAATCATCAAGTCCTCTAGGAAATAAAATAAAAAGATCCAGAACACTTACACATAAAAAGTTGCTCTTTTTGGTACTTTCATTGACACCTTAAGCTTCCACAAATTTTCTTAAATTATAGCCACTCTTATGGCCTTAAATACCTTCACAAATATATTGTTCACATGTTAGGCAGATTTTTAGTGGTAATAAACTTAAGAAAAAGCTTAAAAAAGGAAGTAAAAATGGAGATTTTGGGCTGGAGTGGCGTCAACTGTAGTGAGGAAGAAGAAGAAGCATTTAGGTAGAGAGTGAGTGGGTTTTGCCAAATGGCCATCCATGTTTCACCTTGGCCCTTTTATAGAGACTAAGGTTGCATAAGTGAGGCCTACCCACCACCTAAGTAACTCATAAAAGCTTAATTTCAGTAGAAACTTTGGGGAACTTTTAAAAATCACCTAGACCTCTAAAAATTATTACATTTATTTTAAAAGTCCTCAATTAGTCCCATTTAAGGGTTCATAATATTTCACGGCCAAATTCCACTGACAATATAGTAAACCAATTGCCTCAATTTACATGCAAAATCTCAAATTTTAGAAAAATTTAAAAAGGACCTCTGAATCCAAAAATTCTTTCACCAATGGACTTGGGATATTTTTAACCTTTAGGGTGTGACATTTTTAGGTGTGTCTAGGCACATCTCGAGACATTCCTGATTTAACTCTATTTAAGCCCATGACTCAATAAATTATAGCCTAAAATAATCTATTGGTTTTACTAAATATTTAAATGAAGTGAAGTTCATCATTTTATAGCCCCTTGAAGTTTCATGATCTTTACCCTTATCTCGAGCCTCATAAAGGTGACCAGACACTTTAGGAACATTTTTCAACCTCAGTGGCACTATTCACAGAGCCTTGAGTTATGGGTGTTATAGTATAAATGAGTTAAAATAATGGACTAGGCTAGACTTAATATGGCTTTAATTTTGCCTAAGAGAGTGCCCCAAAATATTTCAGGAAATAAACCCATAATTGTTTAATAAGGCTAAAAATGCCTTGTAACTTTCCAAGTTAAAAATCCACTGTCTAATAAAAATTATAACTAACTATTTTTCAACTTGGAACATTATAAAAAGTTGATCAATAAAGAAATAAACTTAAAAGGAAGTTAAATGGCCCATTACTTAGACACCCACTGGATGGGTTGACCAGTCAACTTAGGGATAAGCAGTTGTTAGACTGTTTATTT